>JAVJIF010022532.1:0-12222 GCA_038442645.1 Agave tequilana
CCTCCCTCTGGCTCCCTCTCCCTCGTCTCCCTCCCTCTCCCTCTTTCTCTCGTCTCCCCTCTCCTTTCTTCTCTCTCATCTCCCCTCTCCTTCTCTCTATCCTCCCTTTCTCTCTCGCGGCGGCGACAGGCAGGAGTAGCGCGAAGGCGAGGGAGAGATCGGGCAGAGCAGGCTGTGGCGACGCAGGCGGCGGCGGCAAGCGTGCAAGGCGAGGAAGGCGGGGGAGCCCTAGATTCCAGGTAAATTTGGGTTTTTTTAATCGAATCGGCCTTGACTCAGAACTGACTCGGCCGAGTTAGTCCGAGTCATATCGTGACTCGGCCGATTCGGCTGAGTCAACTCCGATTCAAGACCGATTCGATCGTTTCTGAGTGGATCCTTCGAATCGGGTCTCAGACTCGTCTCGGCTCGGGTGCCGAGACAGATACGACTCGGCCGAGTCGTATCCGACTCGACTGAGTCTTCGAATCGTGACATGAAAAACATCATGAATCTTTTCAATCTCTGGGGGCAAGGCCATCGGTAAGCCAGTGGCCCGATCCGCTCCAATATTTCAGAGGATCCTGCATACTGAGGATTTAACTTGTTGCTTCTGCTAATTCACACTACTCCTTTCATGGGGGACACTTTCAGAAATACCATGTCTCCTATGGCGAGTTTTAGAGGCCTACGACGCTTGTCTGCGTATGATTTTTTGCCGCTCTGGGCTGCCTTCATTTTCTTCACTGAAACACCCGGTATCAAATAACCTCAATTAGCACTCATAATTATTAATTAGTAAGCCTTGTATATTAATTAGCCATCCACGTCCAACAGTGACATGGCTTTGTACTTGGCACAGCTAGCGGAGCATGGCATAATACAACTTCAGCTGCAAAGAGAAAGATATGCGACTGACTTGTTAAGATTTGAGGAACACCGAAGAGTTAGAGAGTATTCACAGAAACAAAACCAAGATAAAATAGATCGGGAGATTATGCCCATGGTTTGCACCGAAATGTTTCCTAGTACACAACAATATTAGAGGGAGGAACATAGAGATGTGATGATGAGAAGACTTTTTCGTGAAGAGGGAACAACTAGCAACATGCAAGACGGACCTAATAACACGCAGCACACTGATTGGTTTAATAATGATAACGAGGTTGCCATTTTTTGATGTAACCATATTCTGATCATTTTCAATGTCAGTTATTAAGTGAGTAAGATGTAGTTCTTTTTCTTAAACTTTGAATAAATCTTTTTATTGATAAGCATGAAAGCAAGATACAAACCAAACACACTAAATACAAAGTCAAAAACAAAAAAATCCTTGCCATTTATTGAAAGCAAGAAATAAGCTCCTCTCAACTATGATAGTTTCTTAAACTTCAATTGTGCTTGATTAAGTCCTCTTGACGTCTAGTGTAAATATAAAATCTTGCATGTTGGTATAATGCTCAAGCATCTTATTAGCCCAATATTCTTCCCTTTGCAAAGGGTCGTGCTGCACGGGTTATCCAAATCTTGTTTTAGGTGGATCATAATCCTTATCCTTCTCGTAGTCATCGGGTCATGTTCGTCATCAAAACCATACTTATCCTCTGCATCAGAGTCATACTCATCCTTCACAATCATGTTGTGAAGTATAATGTTGAGCGTTATACCAACATGCAAGATTTTTATATTCACATTAGACGTCAAGAGGACTTTTTCAAGCCCAATTGGAGTTTGAGAAACTATCATAGTTGAGAGGAGCTTATTTTTTGCTTTCAATAAATGGCAAGAATGTTTTGTTTGTTTTTGACTTTGTATTTGGTGTGTTTGGTTTGTATCTTGCTTTTATGCTTATTAATTAAAAGGAATTTATTCAAAGTTTAAGAAAAGAACTACATCTTACTTCCTAACTTAATAACTGACATTTAAAATAACCAATACAAGGGTTACATCAATAAATGGCAACCTAATTATCATTATTAAACCAATCAGTGTGTTGCATGTTACTAGGTCCGTCTTTCGTGTTGGCAGTTGTTCTCTCTTCATGAAAAAATCTTAGTCTCATCATCACATCTCTACGCTCCTCTCTCCAATATTATTGTGTACTAGGAAATATTTTGTTGCAAATCATGGGCATAATCTCCCGATCTATTTTATTTTGGTCTTGTTTCTGTGAATACTCTCTAGCTCTTCAGTGTTTCTCAAATCTTAATATGTCAGTCGCATCTCTTTCTCTTTGCAGCTGAAGTTGTATTGTGCCCTGCTCCGCTAGCTGTGCCAAGTACATAGTCATGTCACTGTTGGACGTGGCCCCTTTCTTCGCCTTCTTTTTCCCGATTGGTTTACTTAAACCTACGGATGGTGTTCCTGTATCTGACGGTGATTCCATTGGTGATGCTGACGCTGGTGAATTTTGCAAGGGTGTCTCATTCACGGCAATACTCGTTGGAGGGGGAACGATCTTGAATTTCGAAAATTCTTTACCACTTCCCAACATTCTTCATGGGTGAAAGATTTTTTAGCAGCTTGATAGTACCACCTTTGTGCTTGAACAAGCTAAAAAAATGTGAAATTTATTTTAACATTTTTTTACAAAAAAAATGTGCTTGAACAAGATACCGAAAAACACTTTCTTACCTCATCCCCTAAACTTGTGCCACTTTGATAATTGTCTTGCGCTTTCTTTTTCGCATCTCTCCATTTGCCTAATTCTTTGTTAAGTATTTTTCACCTACTTTGTAGACCTTGTTCCTACGAGGTGATCGAGACTTCTTCTGAAATTCTCCATGAATTTTCCTCCACATTAAGGGCAACCTCATCTCAGTACTTTCCAAGGTTCTAAATATCAGATATTGGGATCGTATCAGATGGGGGTTTTTCATATCGGATATCGGGGGAGATATCGGGGATATGCGCGCACATCGGGCGTTCATATCGGACACTATATATAATGAAATACTGATAACTAAAAGTTGGTTTAGTGTCATAAATATCTACCTAATAAAAATGATGTAATATGCATGCAAACAGTAAAAAATAATGTACATTTGCACACAATCGTGCAATAAATAAGTTATTTCATATCGGGCGATATATCGTGCGATTTATCGGTCGATATCTGGCGATATATCGGTTGATTTATTGGCCGATATCGGGCAATTTATCGGTCGATATTTCAAATATCGACTGTTTTTTGCTGCAAACGATATGCGAACGATTTATCCATATCGTATCCGGCAGCAGGCAAAAAGGAGATATCGACGATATCTCGGCCGACTCGGCTGATATTTAAAACAGGGGTACCTTCAATCGGGTGATGGCAAACACTAACCCAACATTGGCACAACAAGACATCTTCCGTTATCGACCATGCGACCCCAGGTTCGGTGGAAGACGACATTTTTTCTACAAAATGTAATGAAATTTAGACAAAAATTCAAATATAAAAGGAGTGAATATTGTTTTGGTTGGTGTAAATAGTGAAGAGATGAATGCATATTTATAGGCCAATATTCAGATTTTTTTTGTATTTTTTTTGAATTTTTAAAATTTTTTTCAAATTAAACAAACCAAAAAGATCTGGGCATTGATTAAATAGTCATTGGGATTCAATTTTCCCGTTCATGGGCCCCACAAAACAACTTTAATAATAATAAAAAAAAGCCTTCTGCCCTCGGGCTCGGGCACAGGGAGCTCGAGGTCATGATCGGGCAAGGTGGCCCCCGCTAATTGCCCGGCAAAATTCATCTGGTGGGAAAGGCTTTTTCAATTTTTTGTCCTTATTCAAGATAGCCTGGGTAAAAGTGGGGTGGAAATGCTCTAAGAGGCATATATGAAGATGATTTGGTGTGGGTTCTTTTATGATAAATGGATGAAATAGGAATGTGTTTGATTTGAGAGCCATAAGTGGAGGAGAAGAAAAGAGATAAGTTTATAGGCTTAAGTTATGATCAGTGTTTTAAAAAACCGTTATATAACCCGTTATAAGTCGTTATATAATATAACGCTGACCAATCGTTATGTAACAGGTCTGAAAAATGCAATATTTGATAACTATAGTTATTTTGCCTATAACTTACGTTGCGTTATGTTAAGTTATTAACAACACACCGTAACCTATGTTATGGTGCAAGTTGACTTTTTATAAACCCCAATATTCTTTCGGTCTATGGCAAAGAAAAAATCTCCCCAAATTTGCTCGCTCGTCGTCCTCTCTACAACCTCGTCGTTATCTTCTCGTTCGGTGCCGAGAAAAAAGAAGAAGATATACCTCTCTCTGCTCGACAGCAAAAGAAGAACTAACTCTGGTGTTCTCTGTCATGGAGGTTCTCGCCGGCGTCGTCTCCAAGCGGTGGTTCTCTGTGCACATGTAAGCTCTCTCTCTCCCCCCCGATCTCTCTCTTTCTTCAGTCTCCTTCCCGGATCTCTCTCCCCCTCTCGATCTCTCTGCTCTCTCTCCCCTCTCCCGATCTCTCTCTGCTCTGAGAAAAATCGGGAAGAAAGTCGAGAGAGAGATCGGGAGGGGAGAGATTGAAGGGAGAGAGTGCAGAGAGATAGGGGAGAGAGCTTAGAGAGATCGGAGGTAGAATATTAGAGAGAGTGAAGGGCACGGGGATATAATTGATAGTATATTGTACATTGAATTATGAATTATAATAAATAGCATGACTAAGAAAATTATGAATTATGATTAAATTATGAATTATTGTAGATTGAATTATGAATCTTTGTGTAGATTGAATAGCATGGCTAAAAAATATGACTTATAATGAAATATGCGGATCATGTTGTTATTTTTGTAGATTATTATGAATTATAACTTGTGAATGTGAAAATTATTATGATACTTGCTAAAAATTATTGTGAGACTTGCTAAATGTGTTATATATTGTTTTGTTATTTTTTAGATTTTTTAAAATTATTTTTCTATTTATAAAAATTCTTAAATATAGTATATATATTTATTTTTATTAAATAATTAAATCGCGTAACTTACGTTATAACCTATGCTAACATAACATAAGAAAAACGTTATCATTACGTTATCATTATTTTAAACATTGGTTAAGATGTAGTGGTTTAATTATTTAAATAAGAACAATTTAGTCATTTTTAAAAAAGAAACAGGCAAGTTAACATGATAAAACCGGAATCTCCTTTTATTCTAAAAGGGAGTAAATTTTTAAGTCCTATAAGTTTTGGAGGATAAATTGGGAATATCAATAATTTGAGGGTTTTTTTCCCCTAAATAAGAAAGATTTGAGGGGAATATATCTGAAAAACCCAAAAACATGTCCACAGACATTTTGAATAGTGTCATACTCTACTGTTCATAGCTACCAAAAGTTCAACGGCCCAAAGTCATATATGCCCTTAGACACTATTGGCCTATTCAAATACTTCATTGAAAAATTTATGGACTTGTGTAATAACTTTGGTAGTTGCATTCAGTTAATGGAAAATGGAGAAAGATCAGAACTTTCTAGCCCTTAGATGAATGGCAAGTTGCACAATTTGGCCATAATTTGCTTAGAGTTTAATAAAAATCAGGTGCAATTCTCATTTCCAATCAAATTTCAAGTGTTTAATTTGCTTCCTTATAGTGCTAACAACTTCCACTTTCTTTTACATGTACGTCCATATTGTTGGTCTAATGCCTTGGCCATAAAAAAAGTTCTAATAAAGCTTGATTCATCCACAATGAAGTAGTTGAGTGTCCCATGATCTTGGCTAGGGTAGAAGTTAAAGCCCGCAGCATAATGCATGTCATGTCTATGATATATGTGATATGCTTGTTATAATACTATAAAAAGAAGCAGTCAGAATATTTTAATAAGTTTATGTCTTGGCAAGCTTCTGCACTTGGGAACAATTATTGATACGTAAAGTTAAGAACCATAAGCATGTCAACAGAGTAGTTACCTGGAATATATTTCAAGTTCTCCAAACTTATTGCACTTATTGGTGAAAAGTTTCAACTAACTGTCTCGAGAATTTTCTATTTTGATTTAAAATCTTTTCCAAATTTAAATTGTTATGAAGATTGAACTGAGCTTGCAAATCCCATGTTTATAGCTCTCAGTGTAAGTTTTCTTCCTCTTCTGTTCTTATACTTTAGATAATCATGATGGCTAGGTATTCTTTTTCCTTGTTATTGTTGAAAAAAGCTAGTAAAGAACTACAGTGCTATGTGTGATGGTACATAATACATTCTTATTTAACTGTAAGTACAACCCTAATTATAGGATTTGTGGAGCTTCAAGTCATTCTTTGGAAGTTTCAATCTTCAAATTGGAATCTGAAACTAAACCCCTATGCATTCTTCTTGTTGAATTTTGGTAGCTACATCCTTATTGTTGATAATTTTTCTTTTTAATTTGCATTAGATTCTAAGTTGCTCCATAAATTCTGAGTTTGCATAAAAATAGTATTCGAGAATCTAGAAAGGGCTTTCTCTTACTTTTCCTTTCTTTTTTTTTTCTTTTTCTATTTGGTTGGACACATTACATAGAAATGTGAGGATAGGAAATCTGCCATGCATGTCAAGGAGTTAGGATATGGCCTGAACATAACAACTGTACAATTTGCTATATAATAGGTATTGCAGCAAACTCGGGGTTTGGGGGATTGATTTGGGACGATGATGAATATGTTTGGAAAGAAGAGGATGAAGAACATGGAGAAGAATAGGAAAATGTTAGAACACAATGCCCTCATTGTAGTTTCTAAAACACTCAACACCTGGTCTAAGCTGCATATCTTAAACCCGACTGCCTGTGGAAGAGCTATTTCTTATTAGACTGTAGAAATGTTGTTACTTAGAAAGTTAGTTCTTCTTTCAGCACCAAATTCACTGTGTTCATTCAAGTTTTGTTATACATATATACTTTGGGCCACATTACTCTTCACTATTATGACTAAAACTTCCACCTTAGATTGTGTCAGGAAGATCTACCAGGCCTTCCCAAAGTTATCTGTGGCACAGCAGTTGGGAGATGATGATGCAGACATGGAAAAACTTCAAGAGGCTATGGTGGCAGCTAAAGTACGTGTTGAGAGTTGCTCAACATTCTTGAAATATGCTCTCAAGTAAGGTCCTTCTGTCTCTTTTTTGCAGTTAAAGACTGAACAATTTAGACGAAGACATTAAACAAATTCTCTATGGCTACCCTCAGAATGGATAAGAGTCTGAGTTATATGCATGAGCGTGTCTTTTAACAAGACAATTCAAAAGTACATGCACAATGATCAAAATTTCAAACTTATGTCAAAACAAAACACAGAAATAAGGATTAGAAACTTTCATTAGCTTCAGTTCAGAATCTCCAACATGATGCCAATTATCAAGATGCCCGTCATTCCAGAACCTCCTCACAGCTATCACTTCTTTGTGCGAACATGTTGAAGACAGGATTGAGATGACATGTATTTGGAGCAACTGCCATTGTGCACTAAAAAGTGGACATTCGGCTCAAGATAAAATATCTAACACCATATAAGGAGAATGCTGATTACTGCTGTTGAACAATTGAAGGGTAGATTTTATGAGAATAATCATCAAATCTTCCAGTTGTTTAAAATACTTATCTAGTTCGGCTAATATCTATTTTGAGGTCTTGAAATGTGCTTGATAGATAAGCATTAAATTAAAGTTTCTTTGGTGTAGAATATTGAGCTGAATGAAGTATGCTACATGGTCAATCTATAGAGGAATTGCTCCGAAATGGATACTTGATTGTATTAGGATTGAGAAAGAAGTGAAACATAAGTTTGTCTTGCCTATCTCCTTTTTATGAATCTTTTCTTCTGTATGTGTTATATCATTTTGATGATTATAAATTTTTAATGCTTAAAATGATGCTTATGACTTCAGATCTAGCAAGTTATAAAACTTACAATAAAATGTAGACTTCTACTAGAGCTTGTCTAAGATCGGAAAATTCTAAGGTCTGGAAAAGCTTAACCAATACTTTCTAGTTTTAATAGTAATCGTTACTTATTCCTGTTGATAATGACCATTATTGTTGTTCACTGTAGAATAATTTGACCTACAATAGAAATGCGTAGCAAGAATAGTTCCATTACTGAGAAACAATAAAGGTTTCTTAGACATACGCCCTTAAAATCTTCACTTTTTTCTCCTAGACATTTCCCGTCACATCTTTGTATTTTGATATCCCCACCACCCCCCACCCCCAAACACCGCCGCCGCCGCCAAAAAAAAAAAAAAAAAAAAAAAGAACCTATGTTATTTCACAAGATCCCAGTCCATTAGTTTTGGGTGTGAAATTTAATAGGCACATTTGTTATCTTGATTTTTCCCCTTATTCCATCTTTAATAGAACCTAATTTGAAATGAGGCTGAGAGAAGTGCTTCTTTTCTTAAAATGGTCAAGGGAATATGAATAATTTTAGCTGTTAACTCTCTATCATTCAAATGGTCAAGGAGGATTTGAAAATAACTTTTTTTTTAAAATTTATTTATTTATTTATTTATTTATTTATTTTTTTTTTGGGGGGGGGGGGGGGGAGGGGGGGCTTATAAAACAGTACAAAGATCTGAAGGTGGTATATCACAATAAGGAAGATTTATGCCATTAATTTTTTTTTCCCTACATTTCCCTATTTCTGTCTTTTTTTTCTCTCTTTCTATATCTGTCCTAGGAGTGTTGAAGTGATTTTGCAAGCGGCATTCCTTTCCAACTAGACAGTAGCAAGGCTCATCAAACCATGCACAATCTATTGAGCTATAACTGATTTTGAGAGGTTGCACTACATTCAAACTAGACAGCAGCAAGGCTTGTCAAACTGTGCACTATTTGTTGAACTATAACTGATGACGGGACGAAAAGAAATTGTATAAAACATGAGGGAAAGAAAAAAGTAAAATATACAAGCACAATGCAAGAAATACAACAAAAACACCTATTAAGCATGTTGTAAGTGGAGAGGGTCCATTGGAATAAAAAAACAGACAAACTAATCTCAGTATTCTAATAAATCAAGTAAATAAAAGGAAAAGACGAGTGAGAAATCTAATGTTCTTTTGGCAACCATGTTGCACGTCGTCTTTCTTCCGAGAGATTCTTTTTCAACTAACTTGTCCCTAGAGGATACTTGTTGCATAACATCCTTTTGTTGTATTTAAGGTGTTTAGCCATCTATAAAAAGTCGTGTCTGAACTGTCATAGGTTCTGCTTTTAAGTTTATTTCATGTTGCGGCATCTGCAGTTAATTTATTAATTACCTAGTATTGATGGTGGTATTATGGACAATGTTTGCAGCCCTTCTTCTAGTGATGTATCATGCACTTATTGTGTTTGATGAATATTTCCATATGTGCTGTTTATTTTTCAGACCATTTGATGTGTATTAGTAGGTTATTATCATTTTCTTTTTCTGATAGGTTATTTCTTTTTCTTAGGTGGTCGGCGGAGTTTGGCGCTCCCAAAGGTGGATCTCCTCAAGTGCATGTTATGTTGGCTGAATATATATATTCAGAATCTCCCGAATTGGTATGTTAAATAGGGGTATACTGGTTTACATGAAAGAGCAGAACAATCATTAATGATGACTTTTGTATATGCTTTTACGATGCTGTATGAAATGATAGTGTTAATAAATCACTTTACTCAATAGATTAAGCTAGTGCGTTGTGGGCTGACCTATGAAGCATGGACACGCCAAAACCCAGGCCGTGTCCGTGTCCGGTACGTGTCAAACACGGACACGTGCCCGACATGTGTCAGACACATTTTGACCATGTTCGACACGAGTCATCTCGTTTGACTCGTTTGTACGTGGTCAAATGAGTCTCGGACACAGGCTCGACACGGCTGAGTCAGTTTTGTTTGGGTCTGTGGTTTATTGGGTCGGGCCGAACCCGACCGTATATCATATTAAATCTCCTTCAAACCCTAAATCTCTCCCAAATCAATCCCAATCTCTCTTACATCCAACGAGAAGAAAAACCCTCGTTTGCTCGTCATTGTTGGTTGCGGTGGTGGTCTCGTCGCGGTGGTGGTGTTGTGGTGGTCTGATCTCTGCTTTATTGTGATGGTGGTGGGGTGTGCCATGTTGATAGTTGTTCTCTGAGCTCGTCATGGTCATGCCCTGGTGGTCTCGTCATGGTGGTGATCTCGTCGCGGTGGTAGTCTGATCTTATGGTGGTGTTGTGGTGGTAAGCTCTCTCTCGTGTGATGGTCTTGTCTCGTGGTGGTGTCATGGTGGTCACGTCGTGGAAATTGTTAGGATTATGACGTGAATACGTCATGAAGGTTGATTAATGTCTGATTTGACAGTTTCTTTTTCTGGATCTGTTTTGAGTCCAAGTTGGATTCAAGTTTCTTTTATTCTGATTAAAGGTGTTTTGAGTTTGAGCTGGATTCAAGTTTCCTTTATTCTGATTGAAGGTGTTTTGAGTTTGAGCTGGATTCAAGTTTCCTTTATTCTGGTTGAAGGAGTTTGTTTAGGACTAGGAAAATTCTATGACCTATAAATAACCCCTTAGGAGTGGCCTTCAATGTATTCCAAGAGAATCCTATGAATTTGTAATTTTTAAGGGTGTAATTCATCTAGTTGAGAAATTCATGAGAGAAGCTTAGCCACAAGGGTTCGCTGTTCTTGGCGGCAATCAAGGGTTTGTAACTTCTCAGCGTGAGGTGTAAGTAATTCTTATTGTACTCCCCTAAAGTTTTAATAAAGTTTCCCCCCTTTTCCTGTAGACGTACACATGATCTGTTTGATCGGTGGAACCATGTTATATTGTGTGTTGCCTTTCTATCTACTTTGGAATATCTTCTTCTCTTCTTCAATTGCGTTAGTAGATCATTGGTTTGTTTCCACTGCGCTGCCCCAGTCGATCCGGTCGTGGGGGCGTCCCCAAAATCACAACAATTAGTATCAGAGCATACAGATTGTTTATCAAGAATTGGTATCCGAGCAAGTTGAACGTGAAGATGTCTGCGATCAAGTTCGATATTCAGAAGTTCGATGGCGTTATCAATTTCAGCAGGTGGTAGATTAGGATGAACGCTATTCTTACCCAGAGCAGGTTGAAGAAAGCACTACTCGGGAGGGAGAAAAAACCTTAAGACATGAAGGAAGAAACTTGGTAGGAGTTAGATGAGAAACCCTTGACAACTATTCAGCTTTGCTTGGCGGACGAAGTGCTGGATGAGTTTTCTACAGAGAAAATAACGTTCTCGTTGTGCGAGCGACTTCAGGACCACTATCTGAAGAAGTCATTGGCGAATCGGTTGATTCTGAAGCAGCGTCTCATTCTTCTCCGCATGCATGAAGGTACACCTATCAAGTCTCACATTGCAGAATTTTTCTCTATTATCAATTATCTAGATAAGATAGATGTTAAGATAGAAGATGAAGATCAAACACTACTATTATCGTGTTCTTTACCTTCTTCATGTAAGAGCTTTAGGGAAGCTATCATCTATGGAGGCAAGTCAACAATCATGATCAATGAAGTCAAGGAGCATCTGCTCAACAAGGACAAAATTGATACCCAGTTGACGGGTGAGTCTCATCATGATGATTCTGCCCAGGCAAGTTCATTATTCAAGAGGAGTAATAATGGAAGTTCCATAGGTAACTCAAAACACAAGAATTTGACGTGCAATTATTGTCACAAGAAGGAGCACATTAGATCTGAGTGTTGGCTTTGAAAGAAGAAACAACCAGATGTTAATATCACTGAATTGGTTGAAGAAGATGAAGAACAATGCGACGTTCTATTTTTTACAGACAAACCAGTTGGTAACAAAGATAGATGGGTCATAGATTCTGGATGTTCACAGCATATCAGTTCCAATAGGAAGAAGTTCTCTTCATACACTTTGGTTCAAGGGGAGAAGACTTCATAGGGCTACAAGCAAGGTGATTGGTGAAGGTACAATTCAGTTTTGGTCTCATGATGGATGCATCACTGCTTTTCAAGGCGTTCGTCATGTTCCTGATTCAAGTACAATATCAATCTCTTCGAGCTCTACATAGAGAAGGGTTTTGTTTAAGTTCGAAAGGTGATCTTATGAAAGTTTCCAAAGAGGCCCATGCGATGTTTCAAGACGAACTGTTGGCAATGTGTATATGTTGCGGAATTCGGAGGTTACAGTTGGTGGAATTCGGATGTTACAATTGGTGGATTGCAGTTATACTCGTTTCAAAAGCGGTGGTTGTGGAACAATCGGAGACTACGATGGATTCGAGCTCGGATGTTCAATTGTACCCCAA
>JAVJIF010022533.1:0-85515 GCA_038442645.1 Agave tequilana
TAAGTTTCTTGGGCCAATCGGTTATTATCGAAGATTCGTAGAAGGATTTTCTAAGATAGCGGTACCCCTAACTCAATTAACCAGGAAGGGTGTCAAGTTTAACTTGGGGGAAAGCCAAGATAAAAGATTTCAAGAATTGAAGAATAGGCTAATCTCGGGCCCTAATCCTAACTATGCCCACCAAAGGATATGTCATATACAGTGATGCATCTAAGTAGGAATAGGATGTGTGCTAATGCAACATGGCTGGAACCCTCAGTTCCAGTCACCGGTTTGCAATCGTGATCTTGTTATTTATCTTGCTGGTCTGCATCTGACGGACCTTGATTTTTCAACATCAGAGCTTGTCGAGACCGACGAGCCACTGTTCGAAGGAACCCCGGAAGACTACCATGCGTGAGTCCAAAGTTTCTTATCTTATGTATTTTGGTATTTTGTCTTGTTATGATATCTCGATGCCAAAATTGTATCTTCTTTTATGTCTGCTTTGTTATGTTTCCAATTTTGTATCCAGAAAAAAGACTATTGTAGATGTATATCTTTTATGTGAAAGTAAAATGAAACTTTTAGTTGTTTTTTGTATATGTGTGCAAGAATTTGGCTCATTTACTATAGTGTAAGGTATTCATGAAAGAGATTTCCCTCTTCGTGAGCATCTACTGGCCATCGTTACGTACCCGCTATATTTTGGGAAGCGGGATGTGACATAGTTTTGTTAGTATCAGAGCCAGGTTTATTTTAATTCTGCACCATATAAAAACAATCAGGTTCACATATAAGAAAAAGCATCTATAACTGTCTGGATATACATCGTTAGCCTAAACTCGTGCCTTAGATTCCCTTCTAAACTATTCCCTATCCATTCTAGGCACTCATGGCTCGAAATCAAAATGTTTCCTCTTCCTCCCAAGATGACCTAACCTCAGAGAACACGGAGATCCTCCAAACTCTGAAACAATTGCTGGAATTGCAGTAGGATTAGAATGACCTACTTCAGGCCGGAGTGACAAGGGCCCAGGCTGCGGAGCATGCTCTGATAGGGTTAAGCTCTGACCACACGTCGACTAAGGTGGGGAATGTCTCAGATTTTGGAAGGTTGCACCCATGTAACTTCTCAGGAAATGAGACACCACTGGAGGCGGAACAGTGGCGGATCAAGCAACTGCTGAATGCCGCAAAAATTCCTGAGAAAGATCGGGTTGATGTAGTGAGCATCCAACTTACTAATATCGCCCATATTTGGTGAACTGCTGAGATGAAAAGGCTGACTTCACCCATTAGTTGGAAGACATTCAGTGACAGCTTCTTGGTAAAGTTCTTTCCTATGGATGTCAAATGGAGTGGTAATGCATCAACTTGAATCAAGGGGGACACACTGTGGATTAGTATGCCACAGAATTTACCAAACTAAGTCGCTTTGAGCCATACATGGTGTACGAGAAGGAGACCGTGCCAGGAGGTTTCTTCAAGGGCTAGATATCAACATTCAAAGCCATATTGTTGTACTTCCGCTCAACACCTACGCCCAAGTTCTGGAGACAGCTTGGACTCAAGAGCAGATCTTGCAGCAAAGGAGGTGACTACTAGGGCTCTCCCAGAAACACCCAATGACCCATATTCCTGGTAGACCTAGTGTCAGGCCCCCACCACCCAAGAGGCATGCCCTAGTTCTGGCATTTGCTCCCATAGTAGCTCGGAAGGAGTTGGTCTGCACCTTCTGTCATCTACCTTGTTATGTTCTGAAGGACTATAGATGGGCAAATCGCAAGTGCCTAGCCTGCGGGGCTATTGATCATCAGCTAAACGACTGTCCTAAGGCCAACAATTCTATATCCAGAGGACCCATTTCACAGCAGGCCCCAACCCGCGCATAGCCCGAGTTGCACTTCCAATCCAGCAGGAGATGTTCCTTAGAACCAAGGGAAAGACGCCTTAGCAAGGCCGACCAATGAAGAGGCGGGCCGGGCCTACAATCTGACTTTAGAGAAAGCTGAAATGGCTGATGGAGTCATCGCAAGTACCATCTTAGTACAATTTATTCCTGCACATGTTCTCTTCGGTTCTAAGGCTATCCATTCATTTATTTTTGCAAACTTTATTGCTTGGCACCACATTTCTTGTGATGATATGGTTAATCCCTGGAACATAGCCACAGGAGGTGAGATAGTTATCTGTTCTAAGGAATGTTGGAAGTCCCTTATAGTGATATGTGGTAGAGAGTTTCTAGCCAATCTGATAAAATGACTTTGGGTTTGACGTGTTTTAGGCATGGGCTGGTTGGGCACTTTCTATGCTCTCATTGATTGTAAGAAGAAGAAAGTTACTTTTCGGGTTCCTAGTTATCTAGAGTTTGAATTCTATGCTAGGGATGTAACTCTAGAACAAGCCTAATTCATGAAGAGGCAATTGAAGGGAGTGCTAAAGTTGTTGAACTCTAAAGAGCAGGTTAATATGCCTGAGATGGTATGTGAATTTCTTGACATCTTTCCTGAGAATCTCCCTGGACTACCCCCTATTCGAGAGATTGAATTTAGCATTGAAGTCTTGCCTGAAATAGCCCCTATTTGCAAGGCACCGTACCACATGACTTCAGTAGAACTAGAGGAACTGAAGAAGCAGATTCAAGAATTACTTGATAAGGGGTTAATCTGATCGAGTGCTTCACCCTAAGGCGCTCCGGTCCTTTTAGTCAAGAAGAAGGATGGTAGCCAATGACTATGCATTGATTACCAGGAATTGAACCAAGTCACAGTCAAGAATAAGTATCCCTTACCCGATTTGATGATCTCTTTGATCAACTGGGGGGAGCCACAGTATTCTCTAATCTAGATCTCTGTTCTGGTTATCACCAAGTACGGGTAAAAGCAGAGGATGTGCCTAAGACTGCTTTTCAGACGCGATATGGGCATTTCGAGTTCCTTGTTATGCCATTCGGAGTTGCTAATGCTCATGCGGTATTCATGGACTTGACGAATCGCATATGTGCTCCATACTTAGATCAATTTGTTATGGTCTACATTGATGATATCCTGATCTATTCCAAGACCAAAGAGGAGCACGCTGAGCAATTAAGGATTATCTTGCAAACTCTAAGATAAGAGAAGTTATATGCAAAGCTTAGTAAATGCTCTTTTTGGCTAGGCCATGTCTCATTTCTCGGGCACATCATATCTGAGGATGGCATCTCAGTAAATCCAGCCAAAGTAGAAGTTGTCAGAGATTGGCAATCCCTAAATCTGTCATGGAAGTGAGAAGTTTTCTTGGACTGGCTGGCTATTATCGTCGGTTTGTCCAAAATTTCTCTAGGATCATCGAGCCTCCAACCAAGCTCACTAGAAAGGAAGTGAAGCATTAGTGGACTGAGGAATGTCAGTTAGCATTCGAGGAACTAAAGGATCGATTGACAACAGCATCGGTTCTAGCAATCCAGATAGATCTGGGGATGGTGATACATAGCGATGCTTCTGGCGCGGCTTGGGATGTGTGTTGATGCAATGAGGCAGAGTGATATTATTTGCCTCAAGACAACTGAAGCTACATGAGAGGAATTACCCAACATATGATCTGGAATTTGCGGTGGTCATCTTCGCCCTTAAGGTGTTGAGATAATATCTTCTCAGGGAGAGTGTGGAGATATTCACATATCATAAGAGTCTTAAGTATATTTTTACCCAGAAGGAGCTCAACATGCGCCAGAGGAGACAACTAGAGCTCATGATAGACTATGATCTAGATCTGTAATACCACCTCGAGAAGGTGAATGTAGTTCCTGATGCTCTCTGTTGGAAGCTCTTTTCATGATGATGACTCAGCAGAAGGAGATGCATGAAGAGATCCTTAGACTAAACTTAGAGATCATTCTACCTGGAGATATTGGGAGACTCATGACCTTGATGACTCAACCATCTCTGATCGAGAAGATCAAGGAATTTCAGAAGGAAGACCCTAAGTTACAAAAGATCAGAGAAGAAGTGAAAGCCGGACTAAGGCAGGATGTAGTCGTCCATGTTGATGGTTCACTTCGGTTCGGAAGCAGACTCTGTGTACCATATGGGAAAGTTTGAAGGGAGTTGCTCTCTGAAGCTCACAGTTCCCCTTATTCAGACACCCTGGGGGTATTAAAATATACAATGACCTCAAGCAACACTTTGGTCGCACGGGATGAAGAGAAAGATAGCTCTATTCGTAGCCCTTTGCCTTGTATGCCAACAAATCAAGGCAGAACATCAGAGGATGGTCGGGGCTGCTACAACCACTCCCTATTCCCGAATAGAAGTGGGAGAATATCACCATAGACTTTGTTGTGGGCCTGTCAAAGAGTCCAAGAGGGAACAATGCTATATTGGTGATTATGGACTGACTCACTAAGAGTGCTCACTTTGTACCTTTTAGAGTCAGATAGTCCACAGAAGTAGTGGCAGAGAAGTATATGTAGGAAATAGTCAGACTACATGAAGTCCCTCTTAGTATTATTTCAGATAGAGACACTATATTTATGTTGCATTTCTATGATAGTCTTCAAAGAAGCTTAGGTAGAAAGTTAAAATTCAGCACGACATTCTATCCTCAGACTGATGGCCAATCAGAAAGAAACATCGAGATTCTAGAGGATATGCTTAGAGCCTGTATGTAACACCTCGATCCCGCGGGTATGGAGACGTTACTATGGCGTATATATGCAGGTCAAAAATACCCTCACGTATATATGCTAAGCATCTGTACAGGCAAGAATCAGAGTAAGAAAGTACGTGGTGCTTTATACATTCTAACATATGAGTATAATTACTAAGTTATCACCAGATGTAACACAATATTATAAGGATATTACATCACCGATAGGTACATATACGAGAATACAAAGTGGTATATAAGTATGAACAGTACAAATGGCGCTCATGAGTTTACAGAAGGAAAACTCGAGAGAATCACAAGGGGCCTGGAAGGATAGGGCTCTGGACGGTCTACTGGGGATTCACGCTTCAACTATAAAACTTTGATTAGCAACTGGGAGAATCCACATGCTCCAAGCTCCAAGACCTGCACATGAGGATCCAGGAGAGTCAGAACTCCTGGGCGAGTGGTGATGCTAATGCCAAGTAGCTTGCATAGATAAGCACACATGTATCGATAAATTCGAATCATAATCATGCATTAAAAATCGTGTCGTGAGTGATTAGTCACATATATTGCATATACATTGTCACCTTACCATACTTTTTAGCTAATAAATCCTATTAATAAGTCTTCTTCTTTTTTGTTTAATGTAGGCCCAATTGCTAAAAGAAAGGAAAGAGAAACAAGCCCAAAAGCCCACCAAATTCTGATTTAATTCAGAAGAAATTTGAAATCAAGGAATCAGGGAAAAATCTTGGCATATCAGAGAGGTTGAAAATCGGTTGAGAAGAATCCTCCCTGAATCAAGCGGTTGAAGCCAACAATCAAAGGTTGTTTCGTCAAATCCTGGAGTAGAAACGGGAAAACCAGAAGAAGATACAGGAGAATCACCAAACCAGGAGCTCCCACCCATTAGGTGTGGCCACCTGGCCACACCAGGGCTGCGAAAATGCGACCCTATCCGCATTTCTGCGGCTATGTGGTGTCAGTTGGGGGAGCGTTTGCTCCCCCAATCTTTCGGGGAATCCCCCTTTTGGTTTTTCCCTATAAATACCAGTTTCAACAGAGCAAATGGGAGCGAAGACTAGGATTAGAAATTTTGTTTATTTTCTAAGGATTTAGGCTCTTTGTTAGATAGTACAAAAGTTGTATTTTTTTTCAATTTGTAGTCCAGTACCAATACTTGTCAGAGAGAGGAATTTAGTGCTTGTACTTGAAGATTGAAGTGACATCAATACAAGAATCGAGCCACATTTTCTTCCACTTGTATTACAGTATGTCATGCATTATTTACTTGCTTTCTTCTTTGTTTTTCATGAGTAGCTAGATCGATTTTCTGGGCTCACTATTGTACCTCTCTTCAATTCTTTTTCTCTTCTAATTTTAATAAAAAAGACCCAATGAATCATTTGCGTGCCTTACTTAAAGCCTTTCTTCTTGAAAGTGTTCTTGAAGGCACATGAGGATGGTTTGGATTTTTAAACTCGTACTTCTTTTAAGAATGTTTGTTGAACTATTTTATTTCATAGTACTTCTTCGCGCTTGATGATTTAACATCCTATTCAAAATGATTTCTTAAAGAAAAGAGTGAACTCTTCCAACCATCTTATGCGCTTTACTTCAAACTTTCTAAAGTCAATCTTAAGTTTTGCCTATAATCAAGTTAAGGCATTTACGATTTCAATAGAAGAATGATCAGTTGAGTAGTGAGATAGTGAACCCAGATCTTCTCCTCTTATATTTAAAACAAACCAAACAATTTTCAAAGTTTATTTTTACCTTCTCCAAAGTCTTCTCCAAAGTTGCAATTTCTCTTTTAATCATCTCCTTCTTTCCATTCTCTTTTCCATTAAAAAACAAGCACAATTCTTTGTCATTAAATGGAACACCAAAAAGCTTTCATCGCATTCCTCCTCATGGACACGACCCGTTAGCCACAGCTACACGGTAAATCTCTTAACTCTTTAGTTGTTCTTTCACTTAGCAATCAATTTTGGCGCCGTTGCCGGGGAGGGAACGGTATATTTGTTTTTAACAAGTTTGGTGTGTTGTTTCAGGGACTTGAAGATTCAGATCTAGCATTCAAGCTTTGCAAGAGAAGACTTGCAAATTCTGTGCCCCTGCTCTCGAAAGTAGGAAACAGAATTTCAAGAAATTGTGTTGCAAAAATTAAAATTTTCATTGGACTACTAAAACTCTTTTTTGCAGGACATATTGCTCGTAAAAAATTAAGTTTTTGTACGTTATATTCTTGCTATTTCTGCTATCTACCATCCCTGTTTTAATCCAACAGTAATTTGAGTGATTGTTAATTGCTTAAAAAACGTTTAGACTTGCATTCGAGGCATTTGTCTAATTACGTTTATTTTACAATTACTGTTGAAGAGAGCTGGAGACAAGGTACGTATGCATAGCATATAGTTTAGGAAACATTCTTGGGTGATATTTGCTTTTGAATGCTACTTTTCTATATCTTGCACACTTTGCACAATTAACTCTAAGGGCAAAACCCAATTCAAGATAAGGTGGGGAAGTCATTACCCTTCCTTAGCCCAAAAACCATCTCCAAGCACGCACAACCTAAGCCTAAATAAAATCTGATAGATGTTGGCCTTAGGGACATCTCGAACTCACTAGGAGATTATCCTAAGGGGAAGGTGTTGGAATTTGACTCATGCCAAATCAGTATCTAGGAAGGGGATTGAGGGCCGAAAGCCCGAAGGTTGGTGGTTACTTAATTAAGGAACGTCTTTGACGGATAACCTCCCACCAATCTTGCCCTGACCTGGCTGATTAGCTTGTGGTCAAAGTCTACATTATACCTCATGTGGACAATCAACCAGTTAGAATTTGTCTAGGTCGAGGTTATCTTAGATTAGGCAGGTTGATTACTCTTGTTGACTGTTGATAAACTTGTTTGTGATTGTGATTGTGTTTGTGTATGCAAGTGTGGTCAAGAGACCCTAATTCATTTAGGTTGAATAGAAACACATCACCACCCAAGTTTGACGAATCTTAAAAATGATAAGTCAACCAGTCAGTTGCACCAACCTATAGTACCATTCCTAATAGGCTGAAAAAAAACAAGCAAAATTCACACATGGACAAGATAATTGAGATATTTAATCAAGTGAAGATAAATGTGCCACTTCTTGATGCCATCCAACAAGTCCCTTCCTATGCTAAGTTCTTAAGGATATGTGCACCAAGAAGAGAAAGACTAATGTATTGGCCCAAAGGCCTTCCACCCTAGTTTTGATGATGATTAACTCATGTAGTTATGTTTACTAATAATCTTGTGTTGTTTAAGTTTCAGATCTTTAACCAAGATATTAGTTGGTGATTAGCTTCAACATGGAGTTTAGAAGCTTTTCATAGTGATTCCAGGGCTTAAGTATCAAGATCATACATTGCCTAGCCCATGGATAGAGTTTTGGAGCAAGTCAACTTGAAGATGAAGATCATCAAGAAGACTTAGGTATTCATAGTTTAGATAGTGTGTTTTAGATCCATTTGTAAAGTTTAGTATAATTGATATGCTCAAGTGCACAAACACACACGTTTTCATGTTTTGGATTTGGTTTTCATGAATAGTAGATCAAAACAAGTTACTTTATTTTCTATATTCTAGATATACATACATGCTTTAAACTTGCTAGACAAACTTATTTTGACTATCCTATTCATGTATTGAAAAATCAAGTTTGATAAAAATACAAGTTTTGTTTTTGATAAAATTTGCAAGACTCAAAAATGAATTGATATGATTGATATATGCTTGAAATTTTTATCACTTGTTTGTGTTTCAATATAAATGATAAAACAAGTTTTGTGAATTTTTAGAAGACTTAAAAGATTTTTCAAAATATTTTTAAACTGTTTTTCTGACCCAGTTTCTGTTCCAGGCTTCAATCAGTCGACTAAGTCAACTGACCTAGTCGACTTGGGTGAAGTCGGTCGACCGGGCCGGTCGACCGATGTGCACAGATCTGTGCACGTTTGGCAGCTTTGGGACGGTCGACCGCCAGGGTCGACTGGGTCTGAGAGCAGAGCTCTCTGTTTGTTTGGGTCGACCGGGCCGGTCGACCGTGGTTGCCCAACGGTCACATTTCTGACCATTGGTGGTCGACCGAGCCGGTCGACCGTCAGCCTGTCAGGCTGCCACATCAGCCTAACGGCTAGTTTTCTGATGGGGCTATAAATACCCCATTTGTTTGAGGTTTTCACCAAGATTTTTAGAGCTAAAAATTCCTGACTTCTTCAGTGTTTTAAACAAGTTTTTAAAAAGAGTTTTGTGCCAAAAAGATTCATCTTTGTATTGTTTTGGGTTTTTGAAAAATCAAAGAAAACTAGGTTTTGGGTTATTGATTTGATCTTTCATTTCCTATCTTTTACAAGAGATTCCCAATTAGTTTTTCTTTGTTGCTTGTTTTCAAAAACACCTTGATTCCACACTTGAGCTATCTTCTATCCTAATCTATTTAGGATCTTTGTTTTTGTGGAAAAGAGAAAAGAAAGAGAGATTGAGTTTGTGGTCTTTGGAACCACTTGTTGTAAACACCCTTATTCTTTGTGTATCCCTCTTAGGTAGAGGTGATCGGGTGATTGGTTTGCTCCCTCTAGTGAGAGGTGGAGTTTTGTTGTAACCCTCTTCGGTAGAGGTGAGGTTGTTGGTTGTATTGGCTACGGGCCTACCCCTCGGTTGTGAGGTGGTTGTTTGAGAGAGGAGTTCGGTACTCCCTTGTTGTAAAAATCCTTCTCGGTGAAGGTTCCCTCGGTGGGAGTCCTCGGTGGACGTTATAGTGGATTGGAAATCCTACACGGTGGTGTAGGCGGGGATGTAGAGCAAGGTGCTCGAACCTCGAAACATATCATTGTGTTTGCATTTGATCCACTTGTCTCTCTAACTCTCTCTCTCTTATTTTGTGCAAAGCATCATATTTCATTCTCATCATACATATCATATTTGCTTGTGTATTGCCTTGCATATTTCATATTGCTATATCTTGTATATGCTTGGTTGTTTGTGTGTGCCTCACTTGTACTTAATCAACAAGAGCTTCACATAGCACCTCAACCCATTCAAGGGGAATCAAGAGGAGTTAGTCCAGAGCCCTTCACGAGGAATTCGGCTACACTTGTTGATTGTACTAAGTGTGATTGCAAGATTTGCATTAGCTTCCTCATTTAGCGCATTTAGTTCTTAGATTAGCACTTACAACTATTCAGCCCCCCTCTAGGTGTTTTTCAATTGGTATCAGAGCTGGTGCTCCTGATATTAGGCTTAACATCCTAGGAGTGAGATCCATTTGATTGCTAATCTATTGTTTGCATTTGCTTGTTTGCACACTCATATAGTTTGCCATACTTCATGACCCCACCTAGTTTTGATCCTTCCAACATTGTTGTTTGGAAGTATAGGATGTCCATGTACCTAAAGACCCTAGGCTTGCATGTCTTTCTTGCGGCCACCAAGAAATGCTATCTTGGAGATCGCAATCATATAGGGGCCAATGCACAAGCCCTTGAGGCCATTAGAAGCACATTACCTAAAGATTATCTTATGTGTGTTTCTAACTTTGATTCCGCTTTTGTAGTGTGGATCAAATTGACAACAACCACCACCTCCGAGCTTCAAGTACAAATCTAAGAAGAGGAGTCTAGTAGAGAATCCGACTCACAATGCTTGATGGTCCAAGGGATGACTCCCTTGAGGTACAATCGGAACCCCACTTAGATTGTGATGATAGTGCTAGTTCTTCATGTGATGATAATATTGATCCCCATGCTTTAAATGAAGAACTATCTATTGTATGTGAAAAATTAATAGAAAAATATAACATTTTGAAAAAGAAAAGTCTAGGCATTAATAATGAAAATAAAAGTTTGATTGCTAGACTTGACATTGTTTTGTAAGAAAAAGAGGAGATTTCTAATGAGAGGGATTTATTAAAATCTCAACTTGATCTTGCCCTAAAAGAAAATAAAGTTTTAAAATCTAAAAATGATTGTGAAACTCTTGTGAAAAATAATGATGTTTTGTCTTCAAAAATTGATTTTGTTTTAAAGGAAAATGTTGCCTTGAAAAATAAAATTATTTCTATTTCAAATGAGTTGAATGTGTGTTTAAAGAAAAATGATGTTTTGCAAAATAGGATTGATGCACATGTTTGCCATGCCAGGGTAGTTTCACACAGTTCACCTATTGCATGCCACACTTCTTCTTCTAAGATTAATGATGATATTTGTTTGCTTAAGAAGAAGGCTGATTGTTTGGGCTCCACTATGAGCCAATGTGCCATGAACCACTCACGGTTGGAAACCTTGGTTCGAAAGAAACAAGTTCCATCCTTTATGCATGCACACCCTCCACGGCATACACATGCTCCTCACGGACACACCATCACCATATGTATGCTCATGTGTACACTTGTACACATTGTGGACGTAAGGGCCACCTTGCTAGATTTTTCTTTGATAGATTACATAATGTAAATTTAGCAAAGAAGTTTGTTTGGGTTAGAGAAGGTACTAACCCCCATGGACCCAATAAGATGTGGGTACCAAAGACCACTCCTCCTTTGTTTAATGTAGGTGTGGGTTCTCACATGACGTGAGAGTGATGACACTTGGAGTGGATGCGTTCCGAGCTTCATGGAAATTAATTGGATGCATCACTTTCAAGGGAAGTTTGGTGGGAAGACCACCTTGGTTTGGAGAACTAGAGCGGTGCCCTCATTGGTTTTGGTATCGAATCTCTAACTCCTATTTATTGTTTTCATGCTTTTAAAATTCATTGTTTATAGCATGTTTCATTGTTTAGTAATTAGTATGAAAATGCCATGTTAATTAGATTCTTGATATACATGTATAGTATTTGAGACACCCATGTTTAATATGAATTATTACTTTGTGTTCTCACATTTGATTAGCCATCATGTACATCATAAATCCAATAACATGTGGATATTCATAATAATCATGTTTTTGTTTACCATGTTGATTTTTATCTTGGTTTTATGCTTCATGTGTTGATTACATGTTTAGATGTTAGTTTTCACTAAGACTAGGACTTATACTTGTACATATAGTGGGCCACAAATAAATCTATATATGCTTGGGCTTTGAATGCTTATTTGAACCCATTAGATGTGCTAGTATAGTCTAGTTTTGATGATTCATACATTTTAAACTTGTATTCCTATTTTTGGATTTGCTTTATGTTTATGAGTTTTCACTTCATGTATATGTTTATTTTGCCAAACTTTAAGATATACATGTATACCTCTTGAGTCATTTGCCTTTCATGCAAATCTATATATGGACTCGATTGTGTTTAGGGATATGTATGTATACTTATTGTGTTGACAATTCATACATATACCTTGAAATGAATTTTTTTTTGGTGAAGATTTAGTTTTTCTTGATTTTGTGTCTAATTGTTTAACTTCATGTATATGTCTATCATATCCAAACTATTACATATATATGTTTATCCTTGAGCCACGTGCCTTTATGCATATATATTTGTGGACTCTTTGTGTTTGGATATGTATGTATATTTAATTTGTACATGACATACATATGTCATTGAAGATTAAATAAGTTTTGAAGATTTTCATGTTTTCATGTTTAAAGGAATATTGAGCTTTATTGACATTTTCATGATACCATGTTCCACATAACACTAGTGCACTCACCTCTTTTGAAAATTTTATGGACTTTATGGATATTAGAGTGTTTTAAGTGCTATGTGATTTATATGTGTTTTATGAAAAACTATTTTGTTGTATTCCTTGCTTGAAGGATTTCGTACTAGTTTAAAAGTTTTTCCATTTAACTAGTTACGGTATTCTTCATTTTGGGTAGAGTTTTTCAAACAAAACTTATTTTCAAATCCATTTTTGAAAACCCCTACCATCCACGGGAGGTTGGATGGGAGTCCATGCCTTGTATGTTTATATTGAAAATTTATTTTAAACTTGTGCATGATTGGGAGGTTTAGTTATATGAGTTATACCATGCTTTTATTGTTATGTCAATTGGTACCATTGAACTCTTTCAATTGGTATCAATTTTGATCCTTTGTGTATACTCATATGTTTATTGTGTATGTATATTTTCAATTGGTATCATCTATTGGTATTTGGTACTCATTCTATTTCATACACATATACTTGTTTTATTTGTGCTTAAGATATAAATTTTTCACACAAATTTTGTTTATGCTAGAGCTTGAGCTTCAACTTCATTTCAATTGATTTAGTTTTCAATTGGTATCTTATTTCAAGCCTACGCATAGTTTTTGTTGGTATTTCATAAAGGGGGAGAAAATTCGATTTTCATATTTCAATTGGTATTTAGTTTTCCACTCCCTTACTTTATGATAGAAAATAGTCATTTCAATTGTTTATATGACTTAAAAAAATATACTATCTTTTGATATCAAGATGTCTTGTGTTTTAAATTGGTATCTAAAATTTTGTTTAAAGAAAAATATTCAAAAGTTTTGATTTGTATTGACTATATGCAAGGAGAGCTTAACATCTCTTCTACATATAGATTCATGATGAGTGTATCTTGTATTGAAGAGCTTAACATCTCTTCTTTATGTGGTACACGTGTGTAGGGGGAGCTTCACATCTCCTCTTATGCATTACATAATGTGTGTTATGTTAATTAGGGCTTAACATCCTTCCTTCATGTAATGCATATGTGTAGGGAAGCTAACTTAGCGTCTTCCTCTTCATGAATGTATATAGCATATAACATTTATTGATCTTTGTTTATTTTCTATTGGTATCAAGATGCTTCATTGACATATGTTTCTATTGATATCTGATTGGTATCCAATATTGCATATTTTACATCATAACTCCCATGCATATTACAAATAAATATATGAATTTTAATCCTCTTCTCTACTTATTTGCAGGTACATACTTAAAAGGAGATAAAGTAATTAATTATCTTAATTAGCAATAATTAAGGTGATTAATTAAAGATAAAAGATAAAGTCAAATCTCAATCCAGATCCAGAGAGATCCTCGCAACAAACCAAGATTCTAGAAGATCCACGTGGCCAAACTAACTTGCAACAACCTGTACCAGAAAGATCTGGACCAACGGCCCAGATCTGGCCGCGATCCGCGGCATGGGCGCGGCAATCTTGGGCCGTTAAGATCCCAGATTTTGTGGCAACAGACTTGATCTCAAGGATTCTCTTCTGGGCCTATAAATACTTCATTTGTACCTGCGAGAAAAAACTGACGATCAGAGAAGAGAGAGAGATTAGTGTAAACTTGTATTTTGTTAGGTTTTTGTTAGGATTTTTAGTTCTCTCTATGATTTTCTCCTCCCTAGATTTCATTGCAAGAGAGAGATTGTAAGAGAGAGAGAGAGCTTGTATCATCAAGAAGTGACACTTGGAGCTATACAAGGATTGATCCATTCTCTACTTCTCTACTTGAGTTTGATTCTAGTTTCTTGCTTTCTTTACATGCTTTCTTACTTGCTTTGTTTAATTTCATGCAATGCAATTTACTTTCATGCTTTCTTTTGCTTCTTTAATGGCTTCTTGTAGCTAATCATTCTTCTCCATGTACTATGTTACCTCTAGTTTTGCCACTTCACTAACTCATGTGTGTTTGCTTACTTTCATCTTGCAAGTGTATGATCTTCTCTTCTCCGATGGTTAAACCACCATCTTCAAAGTGAGAAAGCAATTAGGTCAACACGCTAGACGAATTCCAAGCCTATTGAGTGACAACATTAGGCTAAGCACTCGCTATCAAGAAGTCTAGTAAGTCTTGGCAAGCTAGCAAGGTAAGATAGTCGTGGATTGCTTTCTTTAAGTTTTCTTTTCTTTTCTTGTGAACACCACATCCACTTCTTGATTTCTTTTCCACTTCCACCATGAACATATCCATCTTCTTTTGGTTTCTTTTTCATTTGATTCATTATCTTTATTAGCATAGAAGAATACTCGTTTAATCACTTCACTACCACACGTTAAAGCTTCCATCGCGAGCTCTCCCTGAGAATCGACTCGGTATAGTCCTATACTATAGCGGAGACAAGAAAGGGTACATCAAATACATTCTTATACACATAATAAGTACACCTTTTCCGTCTAATCAATATCATGTTGATTATAGTCACCCCTTATTGACCTTGTTTTTTTTTTTTTTTTTTTTTAGACAAAAAGGGGGAGAACATTGTTTGTATTGTTTGATTGACAAAAAGAGGGAGAAAGATTTTTACCCCTCATTTTATTATTTTGATTGTTTACCCCTTTGTTGATGATTGACAAAAAGGGGGAGAAAGATTTTGGTTTATATATGCATACTTAAGTTTTTGCATACATTAGTTTATATATGCATACTTATATTTTTTGCATATATTAAGTTTTATTGATATCTAGAGCATCTAGTGTTTTTGTTAATGTTTTATTAGAGCATCTAGTGTTTTTGTTAATATTTTATTAATTTAATTGGCATCTAGAGCTTCTAGAACATGTTTATGTGTTTTATGCATATTGATGCATACATGTTTATGTACATTCATTGCATATCTTTTGTTTATTTGTTTATGCATGAGTTAAGGGGGAGCTTCTTTGAAGCTTAACTTTAATCCATGCATATATAACTCCATGAGTTTTGTCATCATCAAAAAGGGGGAGATTGTTGGCCCAAAGGCCTTCCACCCTAGTTTTGATGATGATTAACTCATGTAGTTATGTTTACTAATAATCTTGTGTTGTTTAAGTTTCAGATCTTTAACCAAGATATTAGTTGGTGATTAGCTTCAACAAGGAGTTTAGAAGCTTTTCATAGTGATTCCAGGGCTTAAGTATCAAGATCATACATTGCCTAGCCCATGGATGGAGTTTTGGAGCAAGTCAACTTGAAGATGAAGATCATCAAGAAGACTTAGGTATCCATAGTTTAGATAGTGTGTTTTAGATCCATTTGTAAAGTTCAGTATAGTTGATATGCTCAAGTGCACAAACACACACGTTTTCATGTTTTGGATTTGGTTTTCATGAATAGTAGATCAAAACAAGTTTACTTTATTTTCTATGTTCTAGATATACATACATGCTTTAAACTTGCTAGACAAACTTATTTTGACTATCCTATTCATGTATTGAAAAATCAAGTTTGATAAAAATACAAGTTTTGTTTTTGATAAAATTTGCAAGACTCAAAAATGAATTGATATGATTGATATATGTCTTGAAATTTTTATCACTTGTTTGTGCTTCAATATAAAACGATAAAACAAGTTTTGTGGATTTTTAGAAGACTTAAAAGATTTTTCAAAATATTTTTAAACTGTTTTTCTGACCCAGTTTATGTTCCAGGCTTCAATCAGTCGACTAAGTCAACTGACCTAGTCGACTTGGGTGAAGTCGGTCGACCGGGCCGGTCGACCGATGTGCACAGATCTGTGCACGTTTGGCAGCTCTGGGACGGTCGACTGCCAGGGTCGACCGGGTCTGAGAGCAGAGCTCTCTGTTTGTTTGGGTCGACCGGACCGGTCGACCATGGTTGCCCAACGGTCACATTTCTGACCGTTGGCGGTCGACCGGGCCGGTCGACCGTCAGCCTGTCAGGCTGCCACATCAGCCTAACGGCTAGTTTTCTGATGGGGCTATAAATACCCCATTTGTTTGAGGTTTTCACCAAGATTTTTAGAGTTAAAAATTCCTGACTTCTTCAGTGTTTTAAACAAGTTTTTAAAAAGAGTTTTGTGCCAAAAAGATTCATCTTTGTATTGTTTTGGGTTTTTGGAAAATCAAAGAAAACTAGGTTTTGGGTTATTGATTTGATCTTTCATTTCCTATCTTTTACAAGAGATTTTCCAATTAGTTTTTCTTTGTTGCTTATTTCCAAAAACACCTTGATTCCACACTTGAGCTATCTTCTATCCTAATCTATTTAGGATCTTTGTTTTTGTGGAAAAGAGAAAAGAAAGAGAGATTGAGTTTGTGGTCTTTGGAACCACTTGTTGTAAACACCCTTATTCTTTGTGTATCCCTCTTAGGTAGAGGTGATCGGGTGATTGGGTTGCTCCCTCTAGTGAGAGGTGGAGTTTTGTTGTAACCCTCTTCGGTAGAGGTGTGGTTGTTGGTTGTATTGGCTACGGGCCTACCCCTCGGTTGTGAGGTGGTTGTTTGAGAGAGGAGTTCGGTACTCCCTTGTTGTAAAAATCCTTCTCGGTGAAGGTTCCCTCGGTGGGAGTGCTCGGTGGACGTTATAGTGGATTGGAAATCCTACACGGTGGTGTAGGCGGGGATGTAGAGCAAGGTGCTCGAACCTCGAAACATATCATTGTGTTTGCGTTTGATCCACTTGTCTCTCTAACTCTCTCTCTTATTTTGTGCAAAGCATCATATTTCATTCTCATCATACATATCATATTTGCTCGTCTATTGCCTTGCATATTTCATATTGCTATATCTTGTATATGCTTGGTTGTTTGTGTGTGCCTCACTTGTACTTAATCAACAAGAGCTTCACATAGCACCTCAACCCATTCAAGGGGAATCAAGAGGAGTTAGTCCAGAGCCCTTCACGGGAAATTCGGCTACACTTATTGATTGTACTAAGTGTGATTGCAAAATTTGCATTAGCTTCCTCATTTAGCGCATTTTGTTCTTAGATTAGCACTTACACCTATTCACCCCCCCTCTAGGTGTTTTTCATAATGTACCAAAAAAGGTCTTCTTAGCCACTAACATTAGTGAGCTACTATCGGGTCCGATCCCTATCAAGTACAAGGATCCAGGTAGTCCCACCATTGCCTGCACAATAGGACAAGCCGAGATTAGTCGCGCACTTCTTGACTTGGGGGCAAGTATCAACTTGCTTCCATTCTCAGTTTATCAACAACTCGGGTTGGGCGATCTTAGTCCAACTCGAGTCACCATCCAACTGGCTGACCGTTCAGTAAAAGTTCCAAAAGGGGAGATTAATGATGTCCTGATTCGGGTAGGGGAGTTCATTTACCCTGTCGATTTCATAGTTCTGGAGACGCAACCTGTGTCCAACTCCAATCATAGGGCTCAAACTCCTGTTATCCTAGGGCGACCATTCCTTCCTACTGCCAATGCCATCATCAATTGTAGGAATGGGTCCATGAGGTTAACCTTTGGGGACATGACTAGAGAAGTCAATGCCTTCAATCTAGGAAAACAACCCCACGATATTGAGGAGCAAAAATTTGAAGTCAACCTAATTGAGAACTTAACAAGTGAACATAGGGAAGAATTGGAACTAGAAACTGAGTGTAACTTCGGGTTAGAATCTGACGACTTTAATCTTGATCAGGTTGTAGATTCTGATGTGAATTGGGCCTCGAACCCTATGTCACCAATAATGGAGCCAACAAATTTAACTAGTCCTTCCAGTGAGCCTTCCTCTTCCTTAGAATTGAAAGCCTTACCACGCATCTCAAGTATGTCTATCAAGGCGAACTAGAGACCTTTCCTGTCATCATTGCCTCCCATTTAAATGACGGAGAAGAAGAAGATCTTAAAGCTATTCTAAGAAAACATAGGGAAGCCATTGGTTGGACTATGACCGATATAAAGGGATTAAGTCGGACCATCGTTCAACATCGCATTCATCTTAATGAAGACGCCACACCCAAAAGAGACCCGCAGCGTAGGTTAAACCCTATAATGCAAGAAGCTGTTCATGCTGAAATTGTCAAACTCTTAGACAATGGGATAATTTATCTCATTTTTGATAGCCAATGGGTCAGTCCTGTCCACGCGGTTCCAAAGAAATCCGGTTTCACCGTAGTGGAAAATAAGAACAAAGAGTTGGTTCAAACTCGACTTCCCACGAAGATCCGAGTTTGCATCGACTATAGGAAGCTTAATACTGCAACTCGTAAGGACCATTTTTCACTTCCCTTCATTGATCAAATGCTTGAACGATTGGCGGGTCATGAGTATTACTATTTCTTGGACGATTACTCGGGATATAATCAGATCCCTATGCTCCTGAGGACCAAGAAAAGACTACATTCACATGTCCATTTGGGACATTTGCTTATCGTCGAATGCCTTTCGGCTTATGCAATGCCCCAGCAACATTTCAGCGTTTCATGTTGAGTCTTTTCTCTGATATGGTAGAACGGTTCTTAGAGATCTTTATGGATGATTTCTCTATCTATGGAGATTCATTCACTCAATGTCTACACCATTTAGAACTTGTCCTCCAATGTTGTGCTGAGAAAAATTTGACATTGAATTGGAAGAAATGCCACTTCATGGTAAAACATGGAATTGTCTTTGGTCATGAAATCTCCAAGAAAGGAATTGAAGTGGATAGAGTCAAATTGAGGTTATTGCTAAGCTTCCCATGCCTACATGCGTTAAGGACATCAGATCCTTCTTAGGACATGCTAGTTTTTACCGAAGATTTATCAAGGATTTTACCAAAATTGCTAGGCCCTTGACTAATCTGTTAGCTAAGGATGTGTCCTTCACTTTCTATACTGAATGGATGAATTCTTGGGAGAAGCTTAAGAGAGAGCTTATTTCTGCACTAATCATATCTGCTCCGGATTGGTCTAAGCCGTTCGAAATCATGTGCGATGCTTTCGATTTTGCCATAGGCGCTGTCCTAGGACAACGCATTGATAACAAGCAACATGTGATTTACTACTCTAGTAGGACTCTCAATGATGCTCAATTGAACTACACTATAATTGAGAAGGAATTCTTAGCAGTAGTGTTTGCCTTAGAGAAATTTCATCCCTACCTACTAGGGTCCAAAACCACCATTTTCACTGGTCATTCTGCGCTTAGGTACCTCATGATGAAGAAGGATGCCAAGGCCCGACTCATTCGTTGGATCCTCCTTCTTCAAGAATTCGATCTTGAGATTTGAGATAAAAAAGGCGTAGAAAATATCGTTGCTGACCATCTCTCACGGATTCCTAATTCTCCATGCAACGAATTACCCATAAATGAGGATTTTCCTGATGAAAATCTCTTAGCTATCTCTAGGGAACCTTGGTTTGATGATATAGTGAATTACATAGTCACAAACCAAACTCCGTCTCATTGGTCCAAAAACGATATATACCGGTTCTTATCCCAAGTCTGGTATTTCTTTTGGGAGGAACCGTATCTTTTTCAAGTACTGTTCTGACCAAATTATTAGGAGATGCATTCCCGATGAGGAGGTTAAGAGTGTTCTATCATTTTGTCACGAACTTGCATGCGGTGGACACTTTGGTCCCCGTAAGACTGCTAAAAAAGTGCTACAAAGTGGGTTTTATTGACCCACTTTGTTCAAGGATGCTTATGAATTTGCAAGACGTGCCCTAGATGCCAAATGGTAGGAAGGATCTCAAAACGAAATATGATGCCCTTCAACCCAATCCTAGAAATAGAACGTTTTGATGTTTGGGGCATCGACTTTATGGGTCCATTTCCTAATTCATTTGGAAACCAATACATAATGGTTGTTGTGGATTATGTGTCCAAGTGGGTAGAGGCCATTCCTTGTAAAACTAATGATAACACAATTGTCATAAAGTTTTTGAAAGAGAACATTTTTTCACGCTTCAGAACCCCTCGTGCTATCATCAGTAATAATGGCACTCACTTTTGCAATAGATCTTTTGAAGCTCTTATGCGAAAGTATGCCATAACTCACAAGTTGTCCACACCTTATCATCCTCAAACTAGTGGGCAAGTTGAGGTTTCCAATAGACAAGTCAAGCTTATCTTAGAGAAAACTGTGAACCAAAACCGGAAAGATTGGTCCATCAAACTTGTAGATGCCCTATGGGCCTACAAGACCGCTTTCAAGACGATTCTAGGAATGTCTCCTTATAGGTTAGTCTATGGTAAATCTTGTCACTTGCCCGTTGAGTTAGAACACCGAGCCTTATGGGCAATCAAGCAGTTAAATTTCGACTTGACTAAGGCCGGTGACCTTCGAAAATTACAAATTTTCGAATTAGAGGAATTGAGAAATGAGGCCTATGAAAATGCTAGGATCACTAAAGATAGAGTCAAGATTTTTCATGATAAACACATCATAAGAAAAACCTTTGTCCCTAGACAAAAAGTCTTACTCTATAATTCTAGGCTTCATCTTTTTTTAGGAAAATTGAAATCAAGATGGACTGGGCCATTCGTTGTAAAAACCGTGTTTAGACACGGTGCAGTTGAGATCGGTGACAGCAAGAATGAAAATGACTTTAAGGTAAATGGTCAACGCCTTAAACCTTTCTTGGAATCGGTGCTGGTAAATGAAACGGCTATGGGTCTTTTTGACCCAGTGTATCGGTAACTTTCTTCTTTTCCATTTTATTTCATGCATTTATACATTTCTTTTATACATTGGGGACAATGCATGAGATAAGTGTGGGGGAGGGTTCTAACATGACAAATATATAAATATATATATATATATATATATATATATAAATTAAATAAAAAACAAAAAAAGAGAATATATATATATATATATATAACTTTTTGAAAGGTTAGAACAATATTTTGATATATTTTTTTTAAGAAATTAAGTCAATTTTAAGGAATAGAAAAATCATAATTAGGATTTCTTACACTTGGTCAAAATTAGATAACTTGTTTGATTTTTAGGGTTAGGAAGAAAATTTGTGAAAGTAATTTAGACTTGATATTTACCTTGATGAAATATGCACACTAAATACACTTACACACTTAGGGTTTAAAAACAGAGACTCTTATGCCTTATAAAAGAATATTATTAAAACATATATATATATTATATATATATATATATATATATAAACAAATCTAATTATTGATTAGCTAGGTGCTTTGGCCTAAGAAAGCCTTGATATTTATGCAAAAGATAATTAGATAAGTTTGAAAAAAAATGTATATATATAAATCCTCTGATTAAGCTGGGTATTTATGCCACAACAAACAAATAAAAAAATATATATACTAAAAAATAATAATAATAATAATATTGTTTATATGCTTACCCCGTGTACATTCTTTTTGACATTTCTTTAGCCTATTCGCACTTGGCCGGCCTGAGTCTACGAAGATGGTGACATCATTTCTTCCCCCTATTTACTGCATTTGCATTTCCATATGCATTCATTGAGGACAATGCATTAGATAGGTGTGGGGGGATGCTAACACATTTTCTTTTTCCTTTTTCTATTTAAAATAAAAAAAATCTCCAGATTGAAAAGAAATTTCATACTCTTTATAAAAATACCAAAAGATTGTAGGAATTACGGCAACCTTAGTAATAAATCTTTATTTTTGCCTAAGTAAACAAGAAAGAATGGTTTAACTAAAAATATAGGAGGGATAAGGAAAATAATTCATACATTTTATTTAGTCTTAGTGGAATATGCATAATTCACACACACATGCTTGGGATTTAGAGACACAACTCTTAAAAAAAAAAAAGCCAAAACTGGGCGCGCGCCGCCCTGGCTTGGCCGCGGAAACGCGGCCAAAGCCGCGTTTCTGCGGCCATCTTGGCGCGCGCGCGCTTGCATTTTGGGCCACGTGCTATTCACGTGGCCCCCTTTGCCCTGGTGCCTATAAAAGCCCCCAGGGGTCTTCAGTTGAAGCAGATCCAGAGTTTTAGCAAGTTTATGTAATCTTGTTTTTAGGTTTGTAGTTGTAATTGTTGTTCTTCTTCTAGTTGTTGTTTTAGCCATTAGAGTGAAAGAGAGAGAGAGTGTGTAAAAGTTGTGTTTGGAGGGTGACAACCTAATACAAGTAACTACTTCTCTTCCTTCTTTCCATTTACTTGTCTTTGCATTTACTTTTACTTCTTTGTTGTAGTGTAACTTCTTTCTTCTTCACCTCTTTTCTTTTACTTTGTTGTAGTGTAACTCCCTCTTCCCACTTCTTTTCCTTTGTTGTTTCTTTTACCTTTATGGCTAACTAACTTTTCATTAACATGGCTAACTAACTACTAACCCACTAATTTCTAACACTTGATTAATAACCCACATGAGTCAATAGTGTCAAACAAGCCTTGTGCAAAAAGAGCTATGGCATCTTAAGACGAGGGTTCTAACTCTAATTTACCTACAAGCATTTGCTTCCTTATACTTCATACTTAACAAGTTTTTGATGATCTATGGGTTTTGTACTTTTCTTGTTGTTGTAAGTTAGAGACTTTCCTTTTAACTTTGCTGATACTATTAGTGCACTCGTGTCTTCCCATATTCTCGCCTTCTAATGGATCTTAATATGGGAATGTCCGAGTTTTTGCCGTGTGAAGCAAAGTTATAGGAAGAACTTTCACTCGATTTCCACGTGAATAGTTCCTTTGCATAAGGGGTAAGCTTGCCTATGATCCATCGTGAGGCACATATTCAAGAAGTTAGAAATTAGTGGGAGCACTTAGTAGAAAGTTAGCCATGCATTTTTACAACTAAGAAAAAAATCACTTTTACAAACCACCAAAACATTTTCCAACAATTCTTAAAAACAACTTGTTTCACTTTTCAATTCTTTATTTGGAAACAAGAACATTCTCTTTTCTTGAACATAAAAGCCACATCAAGCTTCCATCGCCCTCCTCCTTGTGGATACGACCCGTATAGCCACTTCGCTACTACGGAAGAATCGCAAAAGCAGTAACTTCGACCCACTCCCTTTCTACTTTTCTTGTGCTTGCTTTTTGTCAATCAAATTTGGCGCCGTTGCTGGTGAGGGAACGACTTTATTGTTCACTACTAAAGATTGTTCTTTGTTTTTGTGTGTAGGAGAAGTACCAAGGAGCTCACTATCACGGGAAGCGAAAGAGGTGGCCAAGGACATTGCGCGAGGATTCATTTGCCCTCGGAAAAATTCGTGTAAAAGCGAGTTTTTCCGATTGAAGTACTAACAAACTCGTTTGTAGGGTTGCCGAAAGCCGCTAAAAAAAAATTTGCTTAGTTTCCTTGGATGCTTCACCTATATGCAGGTGTAATAAATTCAACAGAAATTCACTTGTTGCTTAATTGAAATTTGGATTAGACTTTTGCATTTAGGGCACGTGTCAATTTCAATTCATTTCAATTTCTGTTGAAGAGTGCTGGAGACAAGGTACGTGTGCATTCATATAGAATAGGACCAACATTTTGAAGTGATTTACCGCTTTGAGTGTTACCTTGTTGTGAATAAACCGCACACTTGCACAATTGACTTTAAGGGCAAAACCCAAATAAACAAGATAAGGTGGGGATTTCATCACCCTTCCTTAGCCCAAAAATCATCTCCAAGTGCACTCACATTTTCCCAAGCCTTAACTAAAATCAATAGACGTTGGCCTTAGGGACATCTCGGACTCACTAAGAGATTAACCGAGGTTGGAAATTATAAGAACTATACTCCTGCAAAATCGGTGTCTAAGGAAAGTGGATTGAGAGGTTAAGCCTCGAAAGCTCCGTGGTTTGGCGTAATTAGGCCCGTGGCTCCGCCCGGATACCTCCCCCCGAGCTTTGCCTTTTCCTGGCCGATTAGCTTGTAGTCGAGTTCCTGCAACAACCTTCCCCGGAGAATCGACCAGTTAGGAGTCATCTAGGTTCAGGTACCTTAGACTAAGGCTTGTGGTTGTTTTTCTTTCTTTTGTTTGTTTTTAGTTCTTTTTTGATTGTTTGTTGTTTTCACGTTGTTTGTGGTGTGATGCATGCAAGAGTGGGTGAGAGATCCGTCAACTTCCAGATTAATTAGAAACACTTCTCTACCCTTGCATCCAGAACCGGTGATGGCATCACTTCAGGATAGATTTTACCCGATCAGAACTTCACTTCCATCTTGCATAAAACTTCCTGAAGCAAACGGCAATAATTTTGAGTTAAAGCCCCAATTCATTAACACTCTTCCCAAATTTCATGATTTAGAATCAGAGGACGCATACTTCTTTGTTAGGAAATTTGAAGAAGTATGCCTCATGATGCGTATACCCCAGCTAGGAGATGATGCCGTTAGGTTACGTTTCATCCCTTTTTCCCTAAAGGACCTAGCTAAGAAATGGTTGTACAGCTTGGCAGCAGATTCAGTCATGACCTGGGATGATTTCGTCAAGGCTTTCTTGAAGAAATTCTCCCCCATTCACAAGACTGCCCTCATTAGGAAGAACATCATGCAGTTTAAGCAAGACCCGAGCAAACCATTTTGGAGATACTTTGAGCGATTCAAAGATCTCCTCGCCCAGTGCCCTCATCATGGCGTGGAGAAATGGCATCAATGCCAGATTCTCTACGATGGTCTAGACTATCAAATGAAAACCCTTTAGAGACCATGTGTCAGGGAGGGTTCTTGCAGAAGGATGAGAATCAGGGTTGGGATTTGTTTGAGGATTTAGCTGAGAAAACCCTGCAATGGGAGCCAGCCTCGGAGAAACCTAGGAATTCATAATTTATAGCTTCAAGAGTAGGGCTCCTATCTCTAGAATCATCCATAGCTGTCGAGGCTAAGATTGCTACCACAATGAGAAGGATAGAGGATCTGGAAACAAAAGAGCCTGCCAGTGTCAACCAGATCAACCCACCACCAATTCACAATCCGGGTTGTTCGTATTGTCAGACACCAAACTATGTCTTTGAGGAGTGCCCTGTTTTCCATGCCCAGCAAGTGCCACCAGAACACATGAACGCGGCTTACTCACGGCCGCCTCACAACCCCTACTCACAGACCTACAATCCCGGCAGGAGAAATCACCCCAATTTCTCCTGGGCCCAAAACAATCCTCCCAGGCCTAATTTTTCCAACAACTTTCACCATCCTACTCCTCCACCAACTTTTCCCAGTCAAGCCCCAGCTTCTTCCTCCCAAGGCTCACCGATGGAAAAGAAAATCAGTAAATTGGAGGAGAGCATAGAGGCTTTCATAAAGTCCCAACCCGCTTTTATGCAAAACCAGGGACAAACTCTGAACAGTCATTCACAGGCCATATCAAGATTGAAAATGCAGATGAGCCAGTTAGCTAGCTCCCTATGTAAAAGACCTAAGGGTACTTTACCTCGTCAGCCATTAGTTAACCCAAAAACCTCCAATCAAGCATATGAAATTCAGGATCCATCGATTAACCAGTGTAATGTTGTTCACACACTATGATCTGGAAAGAAGGTAGACAACCATGTTTACCAACAGAAAAGTCCAGTCCATCCCAATCCCACTCCTGCCCCCACCTCTGCTAGTTCCTCACAATCCACTCCACAAACATCTGACGAGGACAAAGCTGCTGAACCTGTTCATAAGCCTGTAGCACCCTTTCCTAATAGGCTTAGGAACAACAATAAAAATATGCACATGGAGAAAGTGCTAGAGATGTTCAACCAGGTCAAATTGAATGTGCCACTTCTAGACGCTATCCAACAAGTCCCGGCTTATGCCAAATTTCTTAAGGATATGTGTACGAAGAAGAGAAAGACCAATGTGCCCAAGAAAGTGTTCTTGGCAACCAACATAAGCGAAATTCTGTCTGGTCCCATTCCGGTGAAATACAAGGATCCCGGATGTCCCACCATTTCATGCACCATAGGACAGACCGAAATAAGTAGTGCGCTTCTTGACCTGGGAGCAAGTATCAACTTGCTACCTCTCTCAGTATACCAGCAACTTGGGTTGGGCGAGCTAAGCCCAACTCGAGTCACCATTCAGCTAGCTGACTGATCTGTGAAGATCCCGAAGGGGAAAATCACAGACGTCCTCATTCGGGTCGGGGATTTCATTTACCCCGTTGACTTCATTGTGCTTGAGACACAACCTGTGTCCAATCTTAGGTCTCAAACTCCCATCATCTTAGGGCGCCCATTCCTTGCTACAGCCAATGCCATAATCAACTGTAGGAACAGGTCCATGTGATTGACTTTTGGAGACATGACGAAGGAAGTCAATGTCTTTAATCTTGGAAGACAACCTAGGGATGTCAATGATCAGACGTTTGAGGTCAATTCTATTGAAAACCTGACCAGTGAGCATGAGGAGAGTATGGAGACAGAAACTGAGGTAGAGTTTGATCTGGAGGCTGAGGATTTTAATCTAGACCAGATCGTAAATTCAGCAGTGGATTGGGCATCAAGCCCCAGTGTACCCCATCCTAGGATTGAAAGCCCAGAGATTGCCTCCAATGAAGAAACACCTTCCATAGAGCTAAAAGCCTTACTTGAACATCTCAAGTACGCCTACCTGGGCGGAAAGAACACCTTGCCGGTCATCATAGCATCACACCTGACTGAGTAACAAGAGGACAGCTTAATGTCTATTCTAAAAAGACATAGGGAAGCCATTGGATGGACGATGAAGGACATCAAAGGAATAAGTCCAGCCATAGTACAACACAAAATCCATTTAATCGATGAAGCAACCCCTAGGAGGGACCCACAACGCAGGCTTAACCCTCACATGCAAGAGGCAGTTAAGGCTGAAATTCTGAAACTATTAGATAATGGGATAATTTATCCCATTTCTGATAGTCAATGGGTTAGCCCTGTTCATGCGGTCCCAAAGAAGGCTGGCTTTACGGTAGTAGAAAATGAGAAAAAAGAGTTGGTACAAACAAGACTGCCTACCAAGGTTCGTGTTTGTATCGACTACAGGAAGTTGAATGCAGCTACCCGTAAAGACCACTTCCCGCTACCCTTCATCGACCAAATGCTTGAGCGTTTGGCTGGACATGAGTACTACTGCTTTTTAGATGGGTACTCGGGATACAATCAAACCCATTGCTGCAGAAGACCAGGAAAAGATGACGTTCACCTGCCCATTTGGAACCTTTGCTTATCGGCGCATGCCTTTTGGATTGTGCAACGCTCCTGCAACGTTCCAACGGTGTATGCTTAGTTTATTCTCTGACATGGTGGAACGTTTTCTTGAGATTTTCATGAATGACTTCTTCATCTACGGAGATTCATTTGATCAGTGTCTTCATCACTTAGAGTTAGTGCTACAAAGATGCATTGAGAAGAATCTAACTCTAAACTAGGAAAAATGTCACTTTATGGTGAGACAGGGGATTGTCTTGGGCCATGAGATTGCGAGGAGAGGCATAGAAGTAGATAAGGCTAAGGTAGAAGTGATTGCTAAACTTCCACCTCCCAAAAGCATCAAGGATATTAGATCCTTTTTTAGGGCATGCTGGATTCTACCGACGGTTCATTAAGGACTTTAGCAAAATCGCGAGGCCCTTAACCAACCTGCTCGCTAAGGACATGCCCTTAGATTTCAACGATGAATGTTTCAAGTCATGGAGGAAGCTTAAGCAAGAACTGATTTCTGCACCTATCATTTCTGCTCCTAATTGGGCCCAGCCATTTGAAATCATGTGTGATGCATCTGATTTTGCTATTGGCGCTGTTCTAGGACAGCGCATCGATAATAGGCAGCACGTGATCTACTATTCGAGTAGGACCTTGAATGACGCCCAACAGAACTATACAACGACTGAGAAGGAATTCTTGGCCGTTGTGTTTGTGTTAGAAAAGTTCCGGCCCTACTTGTTAGGTTCGAAGACGGTAATTTTACGGATCACTCGGCTCTGCAATACCTCATGACCAAGAAGGAAGTAAAAGCCCGACTGATTCGGTGGATCCTTTTGCTTCAAGAATTTGACTTAGAAATTCAGGATAAAAGAGGTATAGAAAATGTGGTTGCTGATCATCTTTCACGAATTCTGAATGCACCAACCATCCAAGCTCCGATCAATGAGGATTTCCCAGACGAGCACATCTTAGCCATTCTTAAGGAACCCTGGTATGCTGACATCGTTAATTACCTGGCCACGGGACAATTACATGCCGACTGGACAAAGCAAGACCAAGACCGCTTCTTTGCCCAAGCAAGGTACTTCTTCTGGGAAGAACCGTATCTTTTTAAATATTGTCCGACCAAATAATTAGACGATGTATACCCGAGGAAGAACAGAGGAGTGTGCTCAGCTTTTGCCATGACCTTGCATGCGGAGGACACTTCGGTCCCCGCAAGACTGCAGAGAAGGTTCTACAAAGTGGGTTCTACTGGCCCACTTTGTTCAAAGACTCATATCATTTTTGCAAGTCATGTGCAAACTGTCAGTAGGTCGGGAAAATTTCTAGAAGAGACATGATGCCCCTGAACCTGATCCTTGAAGTTAAAATTTTTGATGTTTGGGGTATCGATTTCATGGGGCCATTCCCCAACTCCTTCGGCAACCAATTCATTTTGGTTGCTGTAGATTATGTCTCTAAGTGGGTAGAAGCTGTGCCAACTAAGACGAATGACAACAAAGTTGTTGTCAAATTTCTCAAAGATAACATCTTCTCCCGCTTTGGCACCCCCAGAGCGATAATTAGTGATAATAGATCACATTTCTGCAACAGAGTTTTTGAAGCTCTGATGCGAAAATATTCCATCAATCACAAGTTATCCACTCCGTACCATCCCCAGACAAATGGGCAGGTAGAAGTCACCAATCGACAACTCAAGCTCATTCTGAAAAAGACTGTCGGACAAAACCGAAAGGATTGGTCGGTTAGGCTCAATGATGCATTGTGGGCTTACCGCACTGCTTTTAAGGCAGTTCTGGGGATGTCTCCATACAGAATCGTGTTTGGCAAAGCCTGTCATCTGCCAGTAGAGTTAGAACACCAGGCCCTCTGGGTAATTAAGCAACTCAACTTTGACCTGACCAAGGCCGGTGAACTTAGGAAACTGCAGATTTCAGAATTAGAGGAGATACGGAATGAAGCTTATGAGAATGCACGAATCACCAAGAGCAGAACTAAACTTTTTCATGACCAAATCATAACCCGGAAAAACTTTACACCGGGAGATAGGGTTCTGCTGTACAACTCTAGGCTTCATATTTTCGCGGGGAAGCTGAAAACTCGTTGGTCGGGACCGTTCATTGTGCGCACTATTTTCCCACACGGTGCTATACTTATTGCAGATCCTAAAAATAACACGGAATTTAAAGTGAATGGGCAAAGACTGAAGCCCTTCTTGACCATTGAGCCTATGACTCTAGATGAGAGTGTGCTGACTCTTTTTGCCCCATCATACACCTAACCACAACAAACAAATAAAAAATATATATATACTAAAAATAATAATAATAATAATAATAATAATAATAATATTGTTTATATGCTTACACCGTGTACATTCTTTTTGACATTTCTTTAGCCTATTCGCACTTGGCCGGCCCGAATCCACGAAGATGGTGACATCATTTCTTCCCCCTATTTATTGCATTTGCATTTCCATATGAATTCATTGAGGACAATGCATTAGATAGGTGTGGGTGGATGCTAACACTTTTTCTTTTCCTTTTTCCATTTAAAATAAAAAAACAAAAAAAATAAAAAATCTCCAGATTGAAAAGAAATTTCATACTCTTTATAAAAATACCAAAAGATTGTAGGAATTACGGGAACCTTAGTAATAAATCTTTATTTTTGCCTAAGTAAACAAGAAAGAATGGTTTGACTAAAAATATAGGAGGGATAAGGAAAATAATTCATACCTTTTATTTAGCCTTAGTGGAATATGCATAATTTACACACACATGCTTGGGATTTAGAGACACAACTCTAAAAAAAAAAAAAAAAAACGGCTGGATAATTGTGCCTCAAGAAGCATGATCACTCACGCCCAAAAATATATATATATAAATAAATCTTGATTTCGTAGCCTACTCCACTTCCATATTTGACTTGAAGGGTGTTTTTCCACCTGGTGCCCTAAGATCATCTGGTTTGGGAGTCATCGGTTTGATATGTGTTACATAACTGAAGTAGAAAGCCTAATGGAACAAAGAATAATAAGTAAATATTAATAAAATTAAATGATATTCAAAGTTGAGTTGAAAAATCCCAAGCACCTCACACTTACACATATGCATATTTATCTAAAGCAAAATAAAAGAATGAGTTAGAAGTACAAAATCCTTTCTAAATTTAAAGAAAAACCATAGTTTCTTCTTTTATGAAGGCTAAAGTATAAGAGGACTTATGAAGGTTAAACCTAATTCTTACATCATTCGGTTATTTTTACTTAGATGATTGAAAATTCTTTTTTATGAAACAAAAAAAATTATTTCTAAAACAACTAACTTCTTTTCTTTACTTACTGGATTTTGTGGGTGCAATCCGTTGAAAACCCTCAGGAGACAACACTCCTCCTCTAGGGGAAACCTAGAGGTTTAAAGGCTTGTTGCACATGCTCAGTGCAACCGCGACATCTGCGAAAGTGGTATAATAATTTTCTAATTTTGTTTGTTATGCTCGGGACGAGCAAAAAGATAAGTGTAGGGGTGTGATTAGTCTCTAATTTTTCATAATTTTCATCACATTCTCACATTTATTTGATAATAAATTCTGCTAATAATACCTTGCTTCCTTGATTCTAGGTCCATGGTGTTCAAATGAAGAAGACCTAAATCAGCATTTAATTGTGATTAAGATCCTACCAAGTAGCCATTGACCTTAGAGTGAAGATTTTGTCAGCCCAGAGAGTCAAATCGCAAATCCAGGAGTCCAGGTGGTCAGAAGACAGTCTGGGCGACGCGCTACCCAAAACTGGGCGCGCGCCGCCCTGGCTTGGCCGCGGAAACACGGCCAAAGTCACGTTTTCGCGGCCATCTTGGCGCACGCGCGCTTGCATTTTGGGCCACGTGCTATTCACGTGGCCCCCTTTGCCCTGGTGCCTATAAAAGCCCCCCAGGGGTCTTCAGTTGAAGCAGATCCAGAGTTTTAGCAAGTTTATGTAATCTTGTTTTTAGGTTTGTAGTTGTAATGTTGTTCTTCTTCTACTTGTTATTTTAGCCATTAGAGTGAAAGAGAGAGAGAGTGTGTAAAAGTTGTATTTGGAGGGTGACAACCTAATACAAGTAACTACTTCTCTTCCTTCTTTCCATTTACTTGTCTTTGCATTTACTTTTACTTCTTTGTTGTAGTGTAACTTCTTTCTTCTTCACCTCTTTTCTTTTACTTGTTGTAGTGTAACTCCCTCTTCCACTTCTTTTCCTTTGTTGTTCTTTTACCTTTATGGCTAACTAACTTTTCATTAGCATGGCTAACTAACTACTAACCCACTAATTCTAACACTTGATTAATAACCCACATGAGTCAATAGTGTCAAATAAGTTTTGTGCAAATAAGAGCTATGGCATCTTAAGACGAGGGTTCTAACTCTAATTTACCTACAAGTATTTGCTTCCTTATACTTCATACTTAACAAGTTTTTGATGATCTATGGGTTTTGTACTTTGCTTGTTGTTGTAAGTTAGAGACTTTCCTTTTAACTTTGCTGATACCATTAGTGCACTCGGTCTCCCGTATTCTCGCCTTCTAATGGATCTTGATAGGGAATGTCCGAGTTTTCCCGTGTGAAGCAAAGTTATAGGAAGAACTTTCACTCGATTTCCACGTGAATAGTTCCTTGCATAAGGGGTAAGCTTGCCTATGATCCATCGTGAGGCACATATTCAAGAAGTTAGAAATTAGTGGGAGCACTTAGTAGAAAGTAGCCATGCATTTTTACAACTAAGAAAAAAATCACTTTTACAAACCACCAAAACATTTTCCAATAATTCTTAAAAACAACTTGTTTCACTTTTCAATTCTTTATTTGGAAACAAAGAACATTCTCTTTTCTTGAACATAAAAGCCGCATCAAGCTTCCATCGCTCTCCCTCCTTGTGGATACGACCCGTATAGCCACTTCGCTACTACGGAAGAATCGCAAAAGCAGTAACTTCGACCCACTCCCTTTCTACTTTTCTTGTGCTTGCTTTTGTCGATCAGGAGTGATTAGTCATATATATTGCATATACATTGTCACCTTACCATACTTTTTAGATAATAAATCCTATTAATAAGTATTCTTCTTTATTGTTTAATGTAGGCCCAATTGCTAAAAGAAAGGAAAGAGAAACAAACCAAAAGCCCACAAATTCTCATTTAATTCAGAAGAAATTCGAAATCAAGGAATCAGGACAAAATCTTGGCATATCAGAGAGGTTGAAATTGGTTGAGAAGAATCCTCCCTGAATTAAGCGGTTGAAGCCAACAATCAAAGGCTGTGTTTCGTCAAATCCTGGAGTAAAAACGAAGAAAAAGAAGATACAGGAGAATCACCAAACCAGGAGCTCTCACCAATTGGGTGTGGCCACCTGGCCACACCAGCGCCACGAAAACGCAGCCCTAGCCGCATTTCCGCGGCTATGTGGTGTCAGTTGGGGGAGCGTTTGCTCCCCCAATCTTCCTGGGATTCCCCTTTTGGTTTCTCCCTATAAATACCAGTTTCAACAGAGCAAATGGGAGCGAAGATTAGGATTAGAATTTTTGTTTATTTTCTAAGGATTAGGCTCGTTGTTAAATAGTACAAAAGTTGTATTTTTTTCAATTTGTAGTCCAGAACCAATACTTGTGAGGAGAGGAATGTAGTGCTTGTAGTTGAAGATTGAACTGACATCAATACAAGAATCGAGCCACATTTCTTTCACTTGTATTACGGTATGTCATGCATTATTTACTTGCTTTCTTCTTTGTTTTCCATGAGTAGCTAGATCGGTTTTTTGGGCTCACTATTGTACCTTTCTTCAATTCTTCTTCTCTTCTGATTTTAATGAAAAAGACCCAATGAATCATTTGCATGCCTTACTTAAAGCCTTTCTTCTTGAAAGTGTTCTTGAAGGTACATGAGGATGGGTTTGGATTTTTAAACTCGTACTTCTTTTAAGAACGTTTCTTGAACTGTTTTTTTTTCATACTTGCTTCTTCGCGCTTGATGATTTAACATCCTATTCAAAACGATTTCTTAAAGAAAAGAGTGAACACATCTAACCATCTTATGTGCTTTACTTCAAACTTTCTAAAGTCAATCTTAAGTTTTACCTATGATCAAGTTGAGGCATTTAGGATTTCAATAGAAGAATGAACAGTTGAGTAGTGAGATAGTGAGCCCAGATCTTCTCCTCTTATATTTAAAACAAATCAAACAATTTTGAAAGTTTATTTTCACCTTCTCCAAAGTCTTCTCTAAAATTACAATTTCTCTTTTAATCATCTCCTTCTTCCATTCTCTTTTCATTAAAAAACAAGCACAATTCTTTGTCATTAAACGGAACACCGAAATGCTTTCATTGCATCCCTCCTCGTAGACACGACCCGTTAGCCACAGCTACATGGTAAATCTCATAACTTTTTGGTGTTCTTTCATTTAGCAATCAGTGAGCACAAGCATACAGGAGCAAGTAGATATATAGCAAGTGATATTGAACAAAGGAACACATGGTACAGTAAGACAAGAGCAGGAGACAAGTGGAAAAGAACACAAATGGAAAAACAGGATGCAAGCAACTATAATAGAATAATGATCATGAAATTGGAAATCCGAAGTAACACCCGATGGAAGCAAACTTGGCAAAGCATACAACGGATCCATAGATAGCATCTTTTATTATTATAACTTATCCGAGCCATATATCTAGGTATGTGTCCTGATGTACATCTCAACACACATGCATCCATATATAAGTAAGTCGAGGTTAGTTATTAGAAGCTGATGAAGAACTGATAGCTCATACTTATAGTATTCCCGTCCGCCCGGGACACAGCCATGGGGGGCCTAAAATCCCCCTAACACGCATCTTCTGGGGGCCCGAAATCCCCCTAACACGAATAGTCGGGTTTAGTATTCCACTACTATAAGCAAGACATCATACCGACATCCATCACTTCCTCCCATTCCCCATATAAGTTGTCCTTTTTATATCTTATTAAACATAATTACAGATTACGGGAATGAGTAGGATCATAACTGGTCATAACATGAGTGCATAACAAATATAACGTGAGTTAATAACAGGCATAATGGGAGTTCATAACAAGAGATCGGGTACTACATTCCTGTAATGTGATACTCATGAGTAGAGAGTTAATCATAACAGGTATCAGGTTTTAACATAACAATGACAAGTGATCCGGCGAGTGATAGGTAATAAGTCATGTCATAACAGGGGACAAATGATAAGAGATAACATAACAGGAGTAAGTGTCAAGTAGTAGCATGTCGGGTGATAACACATCAGTTGTTAAGTGATACTGACAGGTATATATCAAGTGTTAACATAACAAGTATGTACATGGCAAGTGATAGAGTAATAACTGAGGACAATCAAGCAGAGCTGAACAAGCCGGGGCGAAACTAATGTGCAACCCTAAATACTATCACACTCGGTGTGGTTACCGCTCGCAGCGTAGCTAGACACAGTGTCGCAGCAGGCGTATGAACGCCATACTATTGCTCACGGGGAAGCCATGCTTATGGATAACTAGCTTGAACAGAGTAAGAAGGAAAGTGTTGATGCTAGTTCTGCCTACAAGGCGTAGCATATAGAAAGTATAAAAGGAAAGCGAGAACACTCGCCTAAATCTTCAGAAAGCACTATAAAATTTCTGATCTCCAGAATCCTGGTAACTAACGCATAAATGTGTTAAAAGGAAATAGAGAGAGAAGAAATCAAGAGAGAGAAAAAGAATGAGGGAGAGGAGAGAGAAAGAGAGAGCTAGAGAGAAGTCCATAGAGAGAAAGTGCAAAGGAAGAGTGTACAGGGGAGAGAGAGTGTACAGGGAGATGTGGTGTTAGGTGTGAGATGCGGGGGTCGCAGACGCGGGAGTCACGTTGCGCAGATGCCACAAATGCAGGGCTCAAGAGCCGCATTTAAGCTAGGACACGAAAAGAACGCAGACGCGGGCATGAACTCCGCGTCGCGTTGATACAACAAAACGCGAGGATCGCGTTAAGGAATTGCCAAGACGCGGGGTGAGCTCTGCGTCTAGCAATTAATATAAGAGAAAGAGAGAGAAAGGGAGATGAGAGAGACACACAGGGGTGACGGTGAGACGCAGGGGTGACGGTGAGACGTAGGGGTGAGAACAGTGAAGGGAAATTAGAGAAGAAAAAGGGAAAGAACGAAAGAAAGAAAGAAAGAAGGAAAGAAAAAGGAAAGGGAAGAAGGAAGGGAGAAAGAGAGGATGGCCGACCATCTCCGGCTGGCCGGAGGCGGCGCCGGCGGCCTGGCCGGCCGCCAAGGGCGACTAGCTATGGGGCAACTCAAACCCAAGCAACCATGGGTGCAAGTCAAGTTGAAAATGAAGATTTGGAGTTTTGAAAAAGGAATTTTGGAGAGCGATAGATAGGTTCGTTGGAAAGAGCACGCCGAGGAGAGAAAGATGGCATGGTTGGTAGTGACCAAGGTGGTGGAGGTGGTGGTGGAGATGGTGGAGAAGCTAATGGTGAAAGTGGATTTCTTGGTGGAAAAAGAAGAAGTAGGTGGTGTTGGTGGTGTTGTTGTTGTAGGAATGGAGGAGGAGATGGGGGAGAGAATGGTGTTAGAAATGGTGGTGGAGAAGGTAGGGAGAGTGGCCGGCCAAGGAGGCATGGTGGCCGATTTTGGGCTATTGGTCGTTGGCTTGCCGTTGGTGGGAAGAAGAAGAAAGAAAATAATGAAAGAGAGAGAAAGGAAGGGGTGTTTATATAAAGGGAATCTTAGGATTATTACAAGATTGGCATGCGTTCAAATCAATGAGACTTGCGTCTCATTAAATGAAATTGCGTCCAGGGAAAATCGAGCCAGATGCGGAGATAGGCTCCGCGTCCAGTAGAAAACGCGAGAATCGCGTTTGACAGAAGAGACAAAACTCATAATGACTTGATCAGAGTTGATTTTGAAGGACATTGACATTAAATGCAGAGTGGAGAGAATCTCTACATTAAAGATCGAATTCATGTTTGGTGAGCCTCACGCCTGGAGAGGAGAGAGAAAATAGAAAAAGAGAAAATAAAAATATCTGGATAAAATTCCGGTATCTGGGAAAACACCAAAAATTCTAGAAAAGCCTGAAAAATAAAGTAACTCGGAAAGATTCCCAAAATATTAAAAAATAATAAATATTATTTTAAGATGTTTGGAAAAATCAGTTTTTAGAGATTCAATCCCTTTTTAAAATAAAAATCCTGAAGTCAACAGTCGATACAGATCTACCGGTGGTCGGCCGGATTTTAATAAATTCTGAAAAATTTAAGAAAATACATTTAGATAGAAAATATGATTTTAAAAAATAAGGTGAAAGCTGTTTCTAAAATTTCAACTCCATTTGTGAATTAAAAATCTGAGAATCGGTCAGCGGCACTGGTTGACACTCGTTTTGAAGATTTTCAATTTAATTTAGAAATTTCAGAAAATCATAAAAAATTTAAAATATTGAAAAATAATATTTGAAACTGAAATCGGTCAAATCTGAATATCAGAAAGATCAAATCGAGTAATACCCTAGGATCGGGTCCCTAGTTCAGACTAGTGCTGACTCCGATTCCACGAATCCGGATCCAAGGCAAAACGATCATACAATTATTTATAATACAAAACAAATGCAGGAAATAAATCAAAAAATATGATCAAAAAATCTGAATACACAACTAAGTACGTATTCCGGGAGCGGGGTGTTACATTCCATCCACCTTACAAAAATTGCGTCCTCGCAATTTGATAAGGGGTAAAATGAACACAAGAGGGACAGAGACGGGAATTATACCAATCAAGATATGATTGCTACAGGTAGGGCTTTCAAGTCGACTGAACAATATCAGAATATAGATATCTTCTGCACTCCCTGCTGTATAAATCTTCAAACAATACCGAATAATACTGACTAGATAACACTACTTTGTAATAGAATTCCCGTTGCACTGTATACTTAATATCATTCTGAGAATAAGCCAGGATATCGAAGATAAAGAAAAACCCTAATAATATTGAGCATAAATAAAGAACACCGATAGTTAAGAATTCCAATACCTGGCATCAATCACTCTAAAAGATATAGCCAAGAATATAGAATAATTATAGAGAAATCCGAATACCGCCTTCTGAAAGATAATCTGATCGTGGATCAATTTTGAGAATATCCGAGCACCATAGAGTTGGCCGAAGAGATCATATAATAGTTTCATTCAGAGCCAACCACTACCTCTCTAGTATATCCATATCTTAAGTTGGTATAAAGGCTACGAAAAGCTAAAACAGTTGAAAGATGAAAGTGATTAGAAATCAAAAGAAGGATGATCAACAAAGAAAAGATAATTTTGTACTTGTAGTTGAATTGTATAATTAGGACTCATGCATTCCAGCTACAAATTTCTTTACCATTAATTTGCCATCTGGACGTACTGAGGATATGAGAGCCTAGGCTCTGATACCAACTGATCGGGGAAAACCGCGCACAAAAAGTGTATGTTTTGAAATGAAGATATAAAGTGTGTGTGCTTTGGCTTCCTCGATACTCCGTTATAGCATAGAGGCTAAAACGAGTCGAATCCACAAGGACGGGAGGCGATAGAAGCTTTACCAGTTGATTCACGTGTTTGTTAAAATGTTCTTCAAAGTTTTAAAGAATGAAAAGAAAAGAATGAAAAGAATGAAAAGAGAAGTAGGGTGAAACACAAAGAAGTGGGAAACATAGAAAAGAATATGTTTGTGGTTTTTGTTGTATTTTTAAAACAAAGTGAAAAAGAAAGAAAACTCATGGCACTAACTACTAATGACTCCACCAACATGCTAACCTCTTAGTGATAGTTGTCTCACATGTATCATTGGCCATCACTAGTCCTTGGTTCAAGAGCGATTCAAAGCATGACCCATATGTAACTCATCACAACCCAACTCATCAAACAAGTGCAAGCTACACTTAAACCATCAATACTATAGAAAAGTAAGCATGGAGTAAAGTAATGTTAGCTTGTTACTGGTTAGGAAGTTAGAGTGTTAGATCCATCATCATGAGCCATCAATGGCTCTTGCAAGAGCAAGGCCAAACCGAGGCTATTAGATTCATGTGGATTATCATAAAAGAAGTTAGCAAGTTAGTGGTTAGTAGTTAGTTACCATGAGAGAAAAGTTAGCTACACATGTAAAAGAGACTGATAAAGAAGAAAACATAGAGAGGTAAAGAGAGCACCTTTCATAGATTGTCACCTTCTATTACAAGCACTCTTGCATTCCAAGCATGTATCACTCTCTCTCCCTATTACAAGATCTAAAAAATAGAAAATACAATGGAGGAAGAGGAACTAACCTAAGCTTAACTAAACTACAAAATGGAATGAAAAACTACCCTAAACTCTGCATATCTCTCACTCAGGAAACCCAGGGGGGTATTTATAGGCGCCAAGGGAACAGGGGGCCAGGGGACAAACCCTGGCCTGAAGCGGCGCGCGCGTCGCGGCTGTATGGCTGCAGAAACGCGGCCTAGGCCGCGTTTCCGCGGCCATTCAATGGCCGCGCGCGCGGCGCTTCGAGCCGCGCGCGGGTCCAGTCTGTCTCTTGTCAGACCCTGTGCCCGATTTCGTCTTTTCAGCCTCTGGTTTGTACAGAATCAGCTCTCTAGGCCATGACTATCTTTAATAGGCTTTTAATCACCATTAAATGGTGATTTAGGGTCTTCTTCTTCATTTGCACACCATGGACCTAGAATCAAGCAAGTAAGGTATTATTAATAGAATTTATTATCAAATAGATGTGAAGATGCAGTATGAATTATGCAGTTTTAGTGACTAATCACCAACCTGTAACGCCCCGATCCCGCAGGTACGGAGACGTTACTGCGACGTGTATACGCAGATCAAAAATACCCTCATGTATATACGCTAAGCATCTGTACAAGTAAGAATCAGAGTACAGAAGTACGCGGTGCTTTATACATTCCTACATATGAGTACAATTACTAAGTTATTACCAGATGTGACACAATATTACAAGGATGTTACATCACTGATAGGCGCAAATGCGAGAATACAAAGGGGTATACAAGTATGAACAGTACAAATTGCGCTCATGAGTTTACAAAAGGAAAACTAAAGAGACGCAGAAGGGGCCTGGAAGGATAGGGCTCTGGACGGTCTGCTGGGGATCCACAGTTCAACTGCGTCACTCTGATCAGCAACTGGGAGAATCCACACGTTTCAAGCTCCAAGACCTGGACATGAGGATCCAGGAGAGTCAGAACTCCCCGACGAGTGGTGATGCTAATGGCAAGTGTCTTGCATAGATAAACACACGTGTATTAATAAATCCGAATCATAATCATGCATTAAAAACCGTGTCGTGAGCACAAGCATATAGGAGTTAGTAGATATATAGCAAGTGATGTTGAATAGGGGAACACATGGTATAATAAGACAAGAGCAGGAGACAGGTAGAAAAGAACACAAGTGGCAAAATAGGATGCAAGTAGCTATAATAGAATAATGATCATGAAACCGAAAATCCGAAGTGAAACCCGATGGAAGCAAACTCAGCAAAGCATACAACGGATCCATAGCTGGCATCTTTTATTATTATAACTCATCCGATCTATATATTTAGTTATGTGTCCTGATGTACATCTCAACACACATACATCTATATATAAGTAAGTCGAGGTTGGTTATAGGAAGCTGATGAAGAACTGATCGCTCATACTTATAGTTGTTCTCATCCGCCCGGACACAGCCATTGGGACTTAAAATCTCCTTAACACGCATCTTCTGGGGGCCTGAAATCCCCCTAACACGAATCATCAGTTTTAGTATTCCCCTATTATAAGCAAGGCATCATACCGGCATCCATCACTTCCTTTCATTCCCCATATAAGTTGTCCTTTTTTATAGCTTATTAAACATAATTATCAGATTACGGGAATGAGTAGGATCATAACTGGTCATAACAGGATTACATAACAAGTATAACGGGAGTTAATAATAGGCATAACAGGAGTTCATAACAAGAGATCGGGTACTACATTACCGTAATTTGATAGTCATGAGTAGAGAGTTAATCATAATAGGTACAGGTTTTAACATGACAATGACAAGTGATCTGGCATGTGATAGGTAATAAGTCATGTCATAACAGGGAACAAGTTATAAGAGATAACATAATAGGAGCAGGTGTCAAGTAGTAGCATGTCGGGTAATAACACATCAGTTGTTAAGTGATACAGATGATCAGCAAAAAGCAAGCATAAAAATAGGTAAAGGAATATGGGTCGATGTTACTACTTTTGCGATTCTTCCGTAGTAGCAAAGTGGCTCAACAGGTCGTATCCACAAGGAGGGAGAGCGATGAAAGCTTGATGCGGCTTCTTTATTCAAGAAAAGAGAAAGTTGGTTTCAAGAATTTGAAAATGAAAACAAGTTGGTTTCAAGAATTTTTTTAGGATGATTCAGTGTTTTGTAAAAGTAATTTTTCTAGATGGTAAAAATGCATGGCTAACTTTCTACTAAGTGCTCCCACTAATCTCTAACTTCTTAAAGAGGTAGCCTCATGATGGATCATAGGCAAGCATAACCCTTATGCATAGGAACTATTCACGTGAAAATCGAGTGAAAGTTCTTCCTTTAACTTAGTTTTACACGACAAAAACTTGGACATTCCCTTATCAAGATCCAATAGAAGGCGAGAATAAAGGAAGATACAAGTGCACTAATGGTATCAGCAAAGTTAAAAGGAAAATCTCTACTTATAAAGACAAGCACAGTTTATAGATCATTAAAAACTCATTAAGTATGAAATATAAGAGAGCTAATACTTGTAAGTAAGTAAGAGTTAGAACCCTCATCTTAAGATGTCATAGCTCTTGTTTGCACAAGGCTTGTTTGACATATTGACTCATTTGGGTTATCAATCAATTTGTTAGAGGTTAGTGAGTTATTAGTTAGTTAGCCTTGCAATGAAAGAGTTACTTAGACATGGTGATAAAAGAAACAACAAGAGTTAAGTGGTAAAGAGAAGAGGAGTTACACAACAACAAGTAAGTAAAAGCAAATGGAAAAACACCAAGTAATTAGAAAGAAGAAAGAGAAATAGTTACTTGTATTAGGTTGCCACCTTCAAATACAACTTTTACACACACACTCTCTCTCTCTCACTCTAATGGCTAAACTAAAACTAGAAGAAGAAGGAAGCTACAACAACTACAACTCTTAGAACAAGATAATAACTACTACTAAACTTTGGATCTGCTCATCTTCAGAACTCCAGGGGGTTTTTATAGGTACCAGGGGAAAGGGGGCCAGGGGGACAACCCCTGGCCCAAAGCACGGGGGCGGTCGCGCCCGTACAGCCGCGAAACGCGGCCCAGGCTGCGTTTCCGCAGTCTTGCTAGGGTGCGCGCCTGGCTTCGGGTAGCGTGTTGTCCCTTCTGTCTTCTGTTAGCTAGATCTTTTGGATTCTTAATTTCATGCCCTGGACTAACAAAATCTCCTCTCTAAGGTCAATGGGTACTTGGTAGGCCTTTAATCACCCATTAAATGGTGATTTAGGGTCTTCTTCTTCATTTGCACACCATGGACCTAGGATCAAGCAAGCAAAGTTTTATTAGCAGAATTTTAGATCAAATAAATATGCGAATATGATAAAAATTATGCAAAATTAAAGACTAATCAACACACAGGTATATGTCAAGTGTTAACATAACAAGTATGTACATGGCAAGTGATAGAGTAATAGCTGAGTACAATCAAGCAGAATTGAGCAAGCCGGAGTGAAGCTAATGTAAATGCTATCACGCTTGGCGTAGTTACCGCTCGTAGCGTAGCTAGACACACGTGTCGCAGCAGGCGTATGAACGCCATACTACCACTCACGGGGAAGCCATGCTTACAGGATAACTATGCTTGAACGGAGTAAGCGGGAAAGTGTTGATGCTAGTTCCGCCTACCAAGCGTAGCATATAGAAAGTACAAAAGCAAAGCGAGAACACTCGCCTAAATCTTCAGAAAACACTATAAAATTCTTGATCTCTAGAATCCTGGTAACTAATGCATAATCGCATTAAAAGGAAATAGAGAGAGAAGGAATCAAGAGAGAGAAAGATACTGAGGAGAGGAGAGAGAAAGAGAGAGCTAGAGAGAAGTCCATAGAGAGAGTCATAGGGAGAGTGTACAAGGAGAGAGAGAGTGTGTGTACAGAGAGATGTGGTGTTGAGTGCGCAATGTGGGGGTCACAGACGCGGGAGTCACGTTGCATAGATGCCACAAACGCAGGGTTCGAGACTCGCGTTTAAGCCAGGACACGAGAAGAACGCGGACGCGGGCATGAACTCCGCGTCGCTTTGATACAAGAACGCGAGGATCGCGTTAAGGAATGCTTAGACGCGGGTGAGCTCCGTGTCTAGCCATTAATATAAGAGAAAGAGAGAGACAGGGAGATGAGAGAGACGCACAGGGGTGAGGGTGAGACGTAGGGGTGAGAATAGTGAAGGGAAATCAGAGAAGAAGAAGGGAACGGAAGAAAGAAAGAAAGAAGAAGGAAAGAAAAAAGGAAAGGTAAGAAGGAAGGGAGAAAAGAAGAGGATGGCCAGCCATCTTTGGCTGGCCAGAGGCGGCGTCGGCGGCCTGGTGATCGTGAAATGAAAGTGATAGGAATTATCGTCCAGCTTTGGGCTAACTGGTCGTGTCCACGAGGAGGAATGCGATGAAAGCTTTTCGGTGTTTTTGTTTTGAAAGCAAAGAATGGTGTTTGTTTTTTAGTTGAAAAGAGAATGGAGAGAAGGAAAGTGATTTAAGAAAAATTTTAAATTTGAAAAAGGCTTTGAATATGATGATCTTTTAGAAAATAATTTGAGAGTGATGTAATTTAAATTATGAAAAAGGATCTAGGCTCACTAATTTTCTACTCAACTACTACTTATCTCAAGAACATTTGGGTGCATCACTTTTATCATAGGCAAAAACCTTTAGTTTCTTTTAATGTCCAAGTAAAACAAATAAGATGGTTTGGTTTAAATCTTAAGCCCTTTCTTAATACAACATTAAAATGAGAATGTTAAACCATCAAGCGCGAAGAAGCAAGTATGGAATAAAAACAGTTTAAAAAGATTTGTGCTTTGAAAGTTCAAGTTTAAAATAAAGACATCCTCATGTACTTTCAAGAACGAAGTTTAACTCAGGTATTTTTCTGATTCAAAAGAATTGCTTTCATAAAAATCAATCAAGAGAGAGGAGGTAGAAGAGATTAATTAGTGAGCCCAGAAGATGATTTAGCTGCTCATGATGAAAGGAAAACAAACAAGAGAATGAAAATCAAACATGATATACCAAATTTGAGTCTAGTTGAATAAGCGAGTTGAAGCTCCTTTGATTGTCACTTCAAAGATGAATTACACACTCAATTCCACTCTTCTCTCTTTGCTGGTCTAAACTGAAAAATAAAAGAGGAGATACAATTTCTCTGAACTATCAAAAAATACTCCTAAAACCTTAAAATGAATAAGAAATTTAATCCTAGTCTTCGCTCCCTTCTTCTCTGTCGAAATGGTATTTATGGGGAAAAACTAGAAGAGAGGGCGTAAGAAGATTTGGGGAGCAAACGCTCCCCAACTATTTTAACCAAGCCGCGAAAACGCAACGTTGGCCACGTTTCCACAGTCATGGTGTGGCCAGGTGGCCACACCTGGTTGGAGGGACTCCTCCTGGCCACACCTGGTTGGAGGGACTCTCTACTTTAGCGATATGGCTTTATCTTCTACTGGTTTTCCCGTTGCAGCTCCTGGATTTGACAAAATGGTCTTTGATTTTTGGCTTTAACAACTTGATTTGAGAAGATTCATTTTAACCGGTTTTCAACCTCTCTGATTTGCCAAGATCTGCCCTAATTTCTTGGTTTTGAATTTATTCTGAATTAAATCAGACTTTGATGGGCTTTTGGGCTCGTTTCTCTTCCTTCTCTTTTAGCGATGGGCCTGTATTTAATAAAGAAAAATAAGACTTATTAATAGGATTTATTAGATAATAAACATGGTAATGTGACAACATGTATGTAATATATGTGACCAATCACACCCCCACACTTATCTTTTGCTCACCCTCGAGCAAAACATCAAACTAATCCTAATCAATTAGTAGACCACTTTCGCAGGTCACTCGATTGCACTGAGCATGTACAACAAGTTGTTAAATCTCTAGGTTACCCTAGAGGATGAGTTTTGTCTCGTGAGGTTTTCAGTGGATTGCACCCACAAAATTCATAATGAAAAAGAAAAAATGTTAGTATTTTTGAAAGGCATTTTGAGAAGAGAGAAATATTGAAGTATATTTGTAAGAGTTCAAGTAATCTATAAGTTATAGGAATATCAAACTTTCATTCCTAAACTTAGACTGTATTCAAAAACATGTCATCAATCAAAAAAGGAATCAAATTGTATTTCTCATCTAGTCTATTACTTTACCCTGAGTCATATGCACCATCGTGACCGTGAAGTTTGACTAAGGGTTCTTTAACATCAACTCCTATGACTTATTTATATTTATGTTTGGTGGTATTTATTCCTCAATTCTATTAGGCTTTCTAACCTACCCATGTAACGAGCCTTTAGTCAGTGACACCAAAACCAGACAGTCTTAGGGCACCAGGTGAGAAAACACCCCTAAGGACTTAAACACTCGAGCAAACAAGGCCATGAAACCATGGGTTTTTATTAATAAAATGTACCCCTTTTTGGCATGAATACTTATGCTTCGTGAGGCATAAATACCCAGCTTAATCAAAGAATTTATATATATATTTCAAACTTATCTAATTATCTTTTGCAAAAATACAAGGCTTGCTGAGGCCAAAGCACCTAGCTAATCAATAATTAGATTTGCATATTTTTTTCTCTTTTTTTTATAAGGCATAAGAATTTTTGTCTTTGAACCCTAAGTGTGTTAGTGTATAAAGTATGCGTATTTCTTTAAGGTAAAGATCAAGACTAAATTACTTTCATCAATTTTCTTCCTAACCCTGAGAATCAAACAAGTTATCTTATTTTGATCAAGCATAAGAAATCCTAATTATGATTTTCTTATTCCTTAAAATTGACTTAATTTCTTACAAAAAATACATCAAAATATTGTTCTTACCTTTCAAAAAGTTTATATATATATATTTCTCTGTTTTCTTACTTTTTTTAGTTATATTAGTCATGTTAGAGCCCTCCCCCACACTTATCTCATGCATTGTCCCCAGTGTATGAAAGAAATATATAGATGCATGAAATAAAATGGAAAAGAGAAAAGTTACCGATACACTGGATCGAAAAGACCCATAGCCGTTTCATTTACCGACATCAATTTCAAGAAAGGTTTAAGGCGTTGACCATTTACCTTAAAGTCATTTTCATTCTTGGTGTCACTGATCTTTACATCACCGTCTGGAAACACGATTTTGACAACGAATAGCCCAGTCCATCTTGATTTTAATTTTCCTAGAAAAAGATGAAGTCTAGAATTATAGAGTAAGATTTTTTGTCCAGGGACAAAAGTTTTTCTTATGATGTGTTTATCATGAAAAATCTTAACTATATCTTTAGTGATCTTAGCATTTTCATAAGCCTCATTTCTCAACTCCTCTGTTTCAAAAATTTATAATTTTCGAAGGTCACGGCAAACTCAAAATTTAACTGCTTGATTGCCAATAAGGCCCTGTGCTCTAACTCAACGGGTAGGTGGAAAGCCTTCTTAAAGACTAACCTATAAGGAGACATCTCTAGAATCGTCTTGAAAGCGGTCTTGTAGGCCCATAGGTCGTCTACAAGTTTGGTGGACCAATCTTTCCGATTTTTGTTCACAGTCTTCTCCAAATAAGCTTGATTTGTCTATTAGAGACCTCAACCTACCCACTGGTTTGAGGATGATAAGATGTGGACAACTTGTGAGTTATGGCATACTTTCGCATAAGAGGATCTATTGCAAAAGTGAGTATCATTATCACTGATGATAGCACGAGGGGTTCCGAAGCAAGAGAAAATGTTCTCTTTTAAAACTTTATGACAACTCTGTTATCATTAGTTCTACTGGGAATGGCTTCTACCCACTTGGATACATAGTCCACAGCAACCAATATGTATTAGTTTCCAAATGAGTTAGGAAATGAACCCATAAAGTCGATGCCCAAACATCAAAGAGTTCTATTTCTAGAATAGGGCTGAGGTGCATCATATCTCATTTTGAGATCCTTCCCACCATCTAGCATCTAGGGCACGTCTTGCAAAATTCATAAACATCTTTGAACAGAGTGAGCCAATAGAACCCACTTTGTAACACTTTTTCAGCAGTCTTGCGGGGACCAAAGTATCCATCGCATGCAAGTTCGTGACAAAAGGATAAAATGCTCTTAACCTCTTCATCGGGAATGCATCTTCTAATAATTTGATTTGAACAGTACTTAAAAAGATACGGTTCCTCCCAAAAGAAGTATCGGACTTGAGATAAGAACCGGTATATATCATTTTTGGGCCAATGAAATGGAGTTTGATTTGTGACTAAGTAATTCACTATATCAGCAAACCAAGGTTCCCTAAAAATAGCTAAGAAATTTTCATCTGGAAAGTCCTTATTTATGGGTAATTCGTTGCATGGAGAATTTGGGATACATGAGAGATGGTCAGCAACGACATTTTCTACGCTTTTCTTGTCTCGAATCTCGAGATCGAATTCTTGAAGGAGGATCCAATGCATGAGTTGGGCCTTGGCATCCTTCTTCATCATGAGGTACCTAAGCACAGAATGATCGGTGAAAATGGTGGTTTTGGACCCAAGTAGGTAGGGACGAAATTTTTCTAAGGCAAACACTACTGCCAAGAATTCCTTCTTAGTAGTAGTGTAGTTCAATTGAGCATCATTGAGAGTCCTACTAGAGAAGTAAATCACGTGCTGCTTGTTATCAATGCGCTATCCTAGGACAACGCCTATGGCAAAATTAGAAGCGTCGCACATGATTTCGAGCGGCTTAGACCAATCTGGTGAAGATATGATTGGTGCAGAAATAAGCTCTCCCTTAAGCTTCTCCTAAGAATTCATACATTCAGCATCGAAAGTGAAGGACACGTCCTTATCTAACAGATTAGTCAGGAGTCTAGCAATCTTGATAAAATCTTTGATAAATCTTCGGTAAAAACTGGGGTGTCCTAAGAAGGATCGAATATCCTTTGCACATTTGGGCATGGGAATGTTAGCAATAACCTCAATCTTGGTTCTATCCACTTCAATTTCTTTCTTGGAGATTTCATGATCCAAGACAATTCCATGTCCTACCATGAAATGGCATTTCTCCCAATTTAGTGTCAGATTTTTCTCAGTACAACATTGGAGGACAAGTTCTAAATGGTAGAGACATTGAGTGAACGAATCGTTGTAGATAGAGAAATCATCCAGGATGATTTCTAAGAATCATTCTACTATATCAAAAAAAAAGACTCAACATGCAACGTTGAAATGTTGCTGGGGTATTGCACAAGACAAAAGCATTCGACGATAAGCAAATGTCCCAAATGGACATGTGAATATAGTCTTTTCTTGGTCCTCAGGAGCAATAGGAATCTGATTATACCCCAAGTAACCGTCCAAGAAACAGTAATACTCGTGGCCCGCCAAATGTTCAAGCATTTGATCAATGAAGAAAAATGGAAAATGATCCTTACGAGTTGTAGCATTAAGCTTCCTATAGTCAATGCAAACTCGAATCTTCATGGGAAGTCGAGTTTGGACCAACTCTTTGTTCTCGTTTTTCATTACGGTGAAACCGGATTTCTTTGAAACCGCGTGGACAGGACTGACCTATTGGCTATCAAAAATGGGATAGATTATCCCATTATCTAAGAGTTTCACAATTTCAGCATGAACAGCCTCTTGCATTATAGAGTTTAACCTACGCTGCGGGTCTCTTCTAGGTGTTGCATCTTCATTGAGATGAATGTGATGTTGAACTATGGTTGGACTCAATCCCTTTATATCGGTCATAGTCCAACCAATGACCTCCCTATGTTTTCTTAGAACTGCTTTAAGATCTTCTTCTTGCCTGTCATTTAAATGGGAGGCAATAATGACAGGAAAGGTCTCTTGTTCGCCTAGATAGACGTACTAGAGATGCGCAGATAAGGCTTTCAATTCTAAAGAAAAGGAAGGCTCACTGGAAGGATGAGTTAAATTTGTTGGCTCCATATTTGGTGAAATAGGGTTCGAGGCCCAATTCACAGCAGACTCAACAACCTGATCAAGATTAAAATCGTCAGACTCTAATCCGAGGTCACACTCAATTTCTAGTTCTAATTCTTCCCTGTGTTCAGTTGTTAAGTTCTCAATGAGGTTAACTTCAAATGTTTGGTCCTCAACATCACGAGGTTATTTTTCTAGGTGAAGACATTGACTTCTCTAGCCATGTCCCTAAAGGTTAACCTCATGGACCCATTCCTATAATTGATGATGGCATTGGCAGTAGCAAGGAATGGTCGCCCTAGGATAATAGGAGTTTGAATCCTAGGGTTAGACACAGGCTGTGTCTCTAGAACTATGAAATCAACATGGTAAATAAACTCCCCGACTCGGATAAGGACATTATTAATTTCCCCCTTTGGAACTTTCACTGAACGGTCAGCCAGTTGGATAGTGACTCGAGTTGGACTAAGATCGCCCACCCGAGTTGTTGATAAACTAAGAATGGGAGCAAGTTGATACTTGCCCCCAAGTCAAGAAGTGCACGACTATTCTCGGCTTGTCTTATGATGCAGGCAATGGTGGGACAACCTGGATCCTTGTACTTGACAAGGATCGGACCTGACAGTAGCTCACTAATGTTAGTGGCTAAGAAGACCTTTTTGGGTACATTAGTCTTTCTCTTCTTGGTGCACATATCCTTAAGAAACTTAGCATAGGATGGGACTTGTTGGATGGCATCAAGAAGTAGCACATTTATCTTCACTTGATTGAAGATCTCAATTATCTTATCCATGTGAGGATTTTACTTGTTGTTTTTTAATCTATTAGAAAATGGTACTATAGGCTGGTGCACCTGACTGGTTGACTTATCTGTTTCAGATTCGTCAGATTTGGAAGGATTAGGATTAGATGGTATTGACACTTGATTATCAACTTTCTTTTCCGACCTCATTGTATGAACAGCATTACATTGATTCAATGATTGATCCTCAGCCAAATGAGCTTGTTGAGAATTTTTTAGATTCATTATTGCTGAGTAGGCAAGATACTCTTTTGTCTCTCATTCTGTGGAGTGGCTAATTGGCTCATTTGAACCTCTAGCTTCTGTATAGTTTGCATAAGAGAATCTTGGTTCATCTTGTATCTTTTCATGTTTCTCTCAAAGTTAGACATTCTCCTTTCTAGTTAAGCATTCTGGAAGGAAGATTGTGGAGCTTGGTTGGGAAAGTTTTGTTGATAGTTTGAAAAGTTAGGTGGATGGTTGGGAGAATTATGATGGAAATTGGAAAAGTTAGGTTGATGATTGGAAGAATTATTGGCATGATGGAAGTGACTTGTATGATTTGACTGTGAGTGGTCATTATTATTTTTGCTCCATAAGAAATTCGGGTGATTTCTCCAGCCAGGATTGTACGTTGGTGCATAAGGATTATTGTTCGGCCTTGAAAAGCCGCATTCATCAGTTCTGAAAAGTGTTATTGAGCTTAAAACACAGGACACTCCTTAAACACATGATTCATGGCTTGACAGTAAGTACAGCCCGGAGTTGAAAATTAGTTTGGGCTGACTTGATTGACTGGACTTGGTTTCTTAGTTTCTAAAGCTTCTAGTCTTCTCAATAGGTTAGCTAACTTAGCCTCGTTAGCTATGGATGATTCAACAGAATGGAGACCTCCTTTTGAAGAGATGGAGTTTGAGTTCCATGAGGTTTCACTAGTCGGTTCCCATTGGATGGTTTTTTTTCAGCTAGATTCTCATATAAATCCCATTCTTCATTTTTATCCTTCTACAAGAATCTCCCTTGGCACATGCTTTCTAAGAGGATCTTGGTTGAGTAGTTTAAACCGTCATAAAGAATTTGACATTGTCACCATTTCTCAATTTCATGATGAGGACATTGGACAAGGAGGTCTTTAAAGCGTTCAAAGTACCTCCAAAACGGTTGACTAGGTTCTTACTTGAATTGCATGATGTTCTTCCTAATAGAGCGGTCTTATGTAATAGAATTTCTTCAAGAAGACCTTGATGAAACCATCCCAAGATGTGATAGAGCCGACCGCTAAACTGTAAAGCTATTTCTTAGCTAAGTCCTTAAGAGCGAAAGGGACAAATCTCAACCTAATAGCATCATCTATAAGGTGTGAGATTTTCATCGTTATACACACTTTCTCAAATTCTCTTATGAAGAAATAAGCATCTTCGGACTCTAAGCCATGAAACTTGGGGAGTATGTTGATGAACTGATGCTTGAGCTCAAAATTGTATTCACCAACCGATGGAAGTTGGATGCAAGATGGAAGTGAGGTTCTAATGGGATAGAACCTATCCTGCAAAGATGTCAGTTGAGCCATAACCGAATTTGGTCTTGGTTTAAACTTGGATGATGATTTGTTTCTAGTCAACCTAGATGAATTAGGGTCACTTAAAAATACTTACATACACAAACACAATCACAAACAAGTTCACCAATAGTCAACAAGAGAAAACAATCACGCCTAGTCTAAGGTAACCTTAATCTAGACAATTCCTAACTGCTTGATTGTCCATATGAGGTATAATGCAGACTTTGACCACAAGCTAATCAGCCAGGTCAGGGCAAGGTTGGTGGGAGATATCCGCGCAAAAGCGACGGGCCTAATTAATCCAAACCATCAGCCTTCGGGGTTTCGCCCCTCAATCCTTTCCTAGACACTGATTTGGCAGGAGTCAAATTCTAACACCTTTCCTCTTAGGATAATCTCCTAGTGAGTTCGAGATATCCCTAAGGCCAACGTCTATCAGATTTTAATTAGGCTTAGATTGTGTGTGCTTGAAGATGGTTTGTGGGCTAAGAAAGGGTAATGACTTTCCCACCTTATCTTGATTTGGGCTTTTCCCTTAGAATTGATTGTGCAGAGTGTGCAAGACATAGAAAAGTAATAATCAAAAGCAAATATCACCCAAGAATGTTTCCTAACTATATGCTATGCATATATACATTGTCTGCAGCTTTCTTCAATAGTAATTGTAAAAAAACGTAATTAGACAAATCCCTAGAATGTAATCTAAAAGTTTTTTAGGCAATTAACAATCACTCATATTATTGTTGGATTAAAAATAGGGAATGTGAATATCGGATATAGCAAGAATAATAACACACAAAAATTTTATTTTTGCAAGCAATATGTCCTGCAAAAAAAAGTTTTTTGGTAGTCCACAAATTTTCAAACTTGTGCTGCAATTTCTTGAAATTCTGTTTCCTACTTTCGAGAGTAAGGACACAGAATAGCAAGTCTTCTCCTGCAAAACTTGAATGCTAAATCTGAATTTTGACGTTTCTGAAATAAGACACCAAAGTTGTTAAAAAATAATTACACCGTTCCCTCCCCGACAACGATGCCAAAAATTGATCGTGAAATGAAAGTGATAAGAATTACCGTCTAGCTTTGGCTAACGGGTCGTGTCCACGAGGAGGAATGCGATGAAAGCTTTTCAGTATTTTTGTTTAGAAAGTAAAGAATGGTGTTTATTTTTTAGTTGAAAAGAGAATGGAGAGAAAGAAAGTGATTTAAAGAAAATTTTAAATTTGGAAAAGGCTTTGGAGAAGATGATCTTTTAGAAAATGATTTGAGAGTGATGTGATTTAAATTATGAAAAAGGATCCGGGCTCAATAATTTTATACTCAACTACGTACATATATCAAGAACATTTGGGTGCATCACTTTTATTATAGGCAAAACCTTTTAGTTTCTTTTAATGTCCAAGTAAAACAAATAAGATGGTTTGGTTTAAATCTTAAGCCCTTTCTTAACACATCATTAAAATGAGAATATTAAACAATCAAGCGCGAAGAAGCAAGTATGGAATAAAAATAATTTAAAAAGATTTGTGCTTTGAAATTCAAAGTTTGAAATAAATACATCATCATGTGCTTTCAAGAACGAAGTTTTAACTCAGATATTTTTCTGATTCAAAAGAGTTGCTTTCATAAAAATCAATCAAGAGAGAGGATGTAGAAGAGATTAATTAGTGAGCTCAGAAAATGATTTAGCGACTCATAATGAAAGAAAAACAAACAAGAGAATAAAAATCAAACATAACATACCGAATTTGAGTCGAGTTGAATAAGCGAGTTGAAGCTCCTTTGATTGTCACTTCAAAGATGAATCACACTCAATTCCACTCTTCTATCTTTGCTGGTCTAAACTGAAAAATAAAAGAGGAGATACAACTTCTTCGAACTATCTAACAATACTCCTAAAATCCTAAAAATGAACAAGAAATTTAATCCTAGTCTTTGCTCCCTTCTTCTCTGTCGAAAATGGTATTTATAGGGAAAAACCAGAAGGGAGAGGGCGTAAGAAGATTAGGGGAGCAAATGCTCCCCCAACCATTTCAACCAAGCCACGAAAACACGGATTTGGCCATGTTTTCGCGAAAATAGTGTGGCCAGGTGGCCACACCTAGTTGAAGGGACTCCCTGTTTTAGCGATATGGCTTTATCTTCTGCTGGTTTGGCCGTTGCAGCTCTTGAATTTGACAAAACGGACTTTGATTTTTTAGATTTAACCACTTGATTTGGGAAGATTCATTTTAACCGGTTTTCAACCTCTCCGATTTGCCAAGATCTGCCATGATTTCTTGATTTCAAGTTTATTCTGAATTAAATTAGAATTTGATGGGCTTTTGGGCTCGTTTCTCTTCCTTTGCTTTTAGCGATGAGCCTGTATTTAGTAAAGAAAAATAAGACTTATTAATAGGATTTATTAGATATTAAACATGATAATGTGACAATATGTATGCAATATATGTGACCAATCACCTGGCCGGCCGCCAAGGGCGGCTACCCATGGGGCAGCTCAAACCCAAGCAACCATGGGTGCAAGTCTAGTTGAAAATGAAGATTTAGAGTTTTAAAAAAGGGGTTTTGGAGAGCGACAATAGGTTCGATGAAAAGAGCACGCAGAGGAGAGGAAGATGGCATGGTTTGTGGTGACCAAGATGGTGTAGGTGGTGGTGGAGATGGTGGAGAAACTAATGGTGGCAGTGGGTTTCTTGGTGGAAAAAGAAGAAGTAGGTGGTGTTGGTGGTGTTGTTTTTGTTGTAGGAATGGAGGAGGAGATGGGGGAGAGAATGGTGTTAGAAAGGTCGTGGAGAAGGTGGGAAGAGTGGCTGGCCAAGGAGGCACGGTGGTTGTTTTTGGGCTGCTGGTCGTTGGCTTGCTGTTGGTGGGAAGAAGAAGAGAAAATAATGAAGAGAGAGAAATGAAGGGGGGTGTTTATATAAAGGGAATCTTAGGATTATTACAAGATTGTCATGCGTTCAAATCAATGAGAATTGCATCTTATTAAATGAAATCTATGTCTAGGCAAAACAGAGCCATACGCGGAGATGGGCTCCGCTTCCAATAAAAAAACGAGAGTCACGTTTGGAAGAAGAGACAAAAGTCATAATGACTTGATCAGTGTTGAGTTTGAAGGACATTAATATTAAATGCAGAATGGAGAGAATCTCTGCATTAAAGATTGTATCCATGTTTGATGAGTCTTGTGTCTGACAAGGAGAGAGAAAATAGAAAAAGAGAAAATAAAAATATCTAGATAAAATCCAGTATCTGGGAAAACACCGAAAATTTCAGAAAATCCCGAAAATAAAATAACTCGAAAAGCTTCCCAAAAAGTCTTAAAAATAATAAATATTATTTAAAATGTTTTGAAAAATCAGTTTTTAGAGATTCATCCCATTTTCAAAGTAAAAATCCTGAAGTCAACCGTCAATACTGGTCTACACCAGGTCGGCCGGATTTTGATAAATTCTAAAAAATTTAAGAAAATATATTTAGATAGAAAATATGATTTTAAAAAATAATGTGAAAGCTGTTTCTAAAATTTCAACTCCTTTTATAAATTAAAAATTCGAATTAAAAATCTGAGAATCGGTCAGCGGCATTGGTCGACACCGGTTTTGAAGATTTTCAATTTAATTAGGAAAATTTTAGAAAATTATAGAAAATATAAAATATTGTAAAATGATGTTTAAAACTAAAATTGGTCAAAATCTGAATACCAAAAAGAACAAATTGAGCAATACCCTAGGATCGGGTCCCCGGTTCAGACTAGTGCTGACTCCGAGTCCACGAATCCAGATTCAAGGCAAAACAATCATACAATTAATTTATAATACAAAACAAATACAGGAAATAAATCAAAAAATATGACTAAAAAATCTGAATATGCAACTAAGTACGTATTCCGAGAGCGGGGTGTTATACTGTATACTAGATTTTAGGGGATCATGGGATAATCATCTGCATTTAGTGGAGTTCTCCTAAAACAATAACTATCGGGCTAGTATCCAAATGGCTCCATATGAGGCACTCTTTGGGAGAAAGTACAGATCTCTTGTGTACTGGGATGACATTGGCGAAAGAAAGCTGCTCGACCTAGATTTGATTTTGCAAACTATAGAGAAGGTGGTAAAGATCAAGAAACATATGAAAGCCACTCAAGATCGTCAAAAGAAGTGGGCCAATGCCAAGAGAAGACCCTTAGAGTTTGTAATAGGTGATCATGTATTTCTTAAGATCTCACCAACTCGAGGGGTCATTAGATTCAGTTGCAGTAGGAAGCTGAGTCCCAGATACATTGGACCTTTTGACATCACAGAGCGAGTCGGAGAAGTAGCATACCGAGTAGCCTACCTCCAGTCCTAGATGGTGTTCATGACATATTCTACATTTCTCAATTAAGAAAGTACCTCAGGGATGATCAACATATTCTGGACTATTCAGATCTTAGGCTGAACCGCGATCTATCCTATGAGGCTTAACCAATCCGCATCATCGACAAGAAGAAAAAGGTTCTGGAGAACAAGATCATTCTCCTGGTACTGGTATCTTGGGATCCGAACTCTCCTGGGGTTCCACCTGGGAATGGGAAGATGAGATCAGGGCTAAATATCCTCATCTCATATCAGGTAACTGATCTCACTTTTAGCTATCTATTCATCATCTTATAGCTTAGAATACTCTTCTTCTTGTTTACTTTTGAATTTCAAGGACGAAATTGTTTTTATTAGGTGGGTTGAATTGTAATCCTCAGTTCCTGTCATTGTTATTTTTCACTGGTGGTCGGTATGACATAAATGACTATTCTGGTGATCTAAACTAAGTCTACTTTAACTCTAATAATATTTTCTAATATTTCAGATTTTTTTAGATTTTTCAAAATTTTTCTAAATTAATTGAATATTCTCGAAATTCGTGCCCATCAATGTCGTTATACGACTTCCAAATTTTAATTTACAATCGGGGATGAATTTCATGAATCTGATTTCTCAGTAATGTTTAAAATAATATTTTCCATTTTTTAAAAATTTTTAGGAATTTTTTCAAATTAAATAAGAATTTAATTGAGTTGAGAAAAGGCAAAAATAAAAATAAATAAAAATAAAAATAAATAAAAATAAAATTCAGAAATTATTTGTAGTTACTAGGTTTTTAATCTTGGTTAGCTAGGAAAAATGTATTGAGTTAACCATGATGCCATATTGGCGTGTGGTCTAAAGACCCAAGCGTATTTATTTAAACCTCCCTTTAACTCCCCTCATCCTCTCCAACTTCCCCCACTCTCTAACTTCTCTCTCACTTTCTCCCCCTCATTCTCACTCACCCTAACTAAACCCACTACTCTCCATGTAGCCTAACTCTCAGGGGTGGCTTAGGGGTGTGTGTGTGGTGCCTATATAAAGTGTATCTCACCATCTTAACACATTTGTAAACACAAGCATCTCTCCTTTTTTTCACTACACTCTCTCTTTCTCTCCTGAATCATTAAAGTTCTGGTTGAGAAAAGGAATATTCAGACTGAAGGAAAGCATTTTAGGTAAATTATTTTGCATTTTAATAGATTTAAGTTTTTTGTGGCATTTCATCGAACAGGTTGTATGCATTACATTATAGCTGTAATTTCACCTTGAAAAATGTATGTTAAAATCTCAATAAAATTATGTAGAATACCTAAGACATACCTACTAATTATCATAATTTTTTTATGATTTTTATGATTTTAATTTAAGAAAAAAAGGAAACCATGCACAACACAGTGCTGTACACGGTGCACAGCACAGTGCTGAGCCAGCCCCAGTCGGGGCTTGGTCGAGCTAGGCCAGCAGGCTTGAACCTAGTCTGGCTAGTCTAGGCCCAGCCTAGCCTATAACAAACTTGGGTTCGGGTCTGTTTTACAGACCCGAACCCGGCCCAATAAAAAAAATTATCATAGAAAGAGAAAGAGAAAAAGAGAAAAAGAGAAAAAAAAAAAGAAAAGAAAAAATATAGGAAATTTACTGTAGTAATTTATTGTAGTAGACCCGTTAATCCTTTTATTGATTTTTAGGTTTATTTTAATTCAGAAAAAATCGAAATAAACTCAAAAAATTTCAGAAAATTCATAAAAAAATCACAAACTAAATTTGGGACTTTGTAAAATTATTTTAAGTATAATATTACTTAGAATAACATGAAATTAAATATTCTTTGTAATTATTATTTAATGATCATTTATTTAAAAATGGCCAATAAATTTTTAAATATCACAAAAAATATAAAATTTATAATTCAGTAATATGTAAATATTATACATCAATTTATTAGTTTATGCATGTATTTTATCATGAAAGTATATTTTTAAATGGTTGCTAAAATTTAGAAATTGAATTATTTGGAAATATTAACCAACCAAAATTAACAGTAAAAATTACATTTTCATTTAACTTATCACTGAATAAGAACATATCAAGTCTCTAAATAATTCACGCAATATTTAGACCATGAATTTTACAAAGAGCAGGGTGCAATTACGAAAATTCAGATTCTAATGACATCAGGCAAGTACACACTCTCTCTCCTCTGTGTTCCTTTGTTAGTTTATAAATTTCTTTTCTATCTTGATTTCCATATCCTTCCCTGATCATGTGTATTGTAAGACATGCATGTATAAGATGTTTGTTACATAAATGATCATTCAAGTATAACTATAAATTAGTAAATATTGTACAAGTAAGTGACGTCACCATATTGTTGGCCCAAAGGTTACAATCCCTGGGTTATGCGTTTTGATGATAACAAACTATATAAAAGCTATTTGATACTAATAGAAGTTAAAGAATGAATTTCAGGTTGATACAGGTATTGATGGCTCAAGAGTTCTCAAGCATGGGATATTAGGGTTTAGCTCAAACGTTGTTCAACATCAACTATCAGATACTCCTGCTTGTAGACTCATATAGTTTGTTTTGTTAAAGAATAGTATATACGTTTGAAGCTCAAATACACACACACAAATTCAATACATTTGATTTTTGGTTTAACTGGTTATGGATTTCAAGTACATATATCGGTTTTTGGCTTTGAACCTGTATTAGTTCTGCTGATTTGATTGACACCGTTTTATATTTCTTGTCATAACTTTTTATTCTTATATTCAAATAATATGATTTAACTGAATTTCAAAGATAACTTTCAGATCTAAATTTCTTATTCAATAATCATTTTTAGATTAAAATTTTAAAGATGTCAAATATTTGGTTGAACTCTGTTCTTGTTCTGAAAATAGCTTACAGTTTCTGATTTCACACTTATCAGTGTTTTATTGATAACTTTTTAATAAAAAATGATATTGAGTTGATTTCAGTTGCATGAAAAAGAAAACTTAAAGATTTACAAATTATTTCTATATATATAATTCTGAATTCGGACGTTTGAAGCCTAAAAAATGTGCTCAAAGTTGACCAATTTGCCAGATTGATAGTAATGGTTAATTTCTGAAGGCTGATTTTTAATATATTTTTAAACGTGTTTAAGGTTAAAAAAACGTGGTTAGCTGTATTAGAGGGTCAATTTATTCCTCTTATATTCAGGTAAAAGTTTTCTATGTTTACTCTTCCTAAATCCTATATAAAGGGGTCATTAGGGTATAGGTTTTCACAACAACAAATTCAAAATCAAAAGTTTTGAGTTTTCTTGAGAAAGAGCTTTTGTTTAAGTTTTGGCTATTATTTAAAAAGTTTCTGAAAGTTTTTGGTTCTTAAAATCTCTCTTCTATTTTTATATCACTTACAAAACCTTGAGCTTCAATCTTATATATTATTCTCTAGGGTTTTTCTAAAGAAAAGTTTTTCAAGAGAGTTTGTGATCTTTTGATCACCTAGTGATTATTGTATTTGTGGCTCCACTACCTCTGGACTAGAGGAGTGTGATTGAGGAGTTTGATTGTTTATACATATTTGCATATTTTACCACTTCCATATTATGCATATTGTAAATAAAATGTGATTTTTAACCCCTTTTCTCTCTATTTTACAGGTCCACAACTTAAAAGAGAAAAAGCCCATTAATCACTTTAATTAGCAATAATTAAAGTGATTAAATCCATAAGTCCAAAAAAGAGCCCAAGATTTGAATTTGGATTCAGTTGAGATCTGCGCGCCAATTGGATCTTCCAGAAGGCCACGTGGATAACCACCTAACAACCAAATCACAACAGAAAATCTGGGCTTAACGGCACAGATTTTGCCACCAAAACTGGGATATTCCCGCGTATCTGCGGCGGTTTGGAGGCAGTTGGAGCCCGGATTTTGCGCCAACGGCCAGGGCTCTAGATCCTTCTCATGGATGGCTATAAATAGAGGACCAGGGTCTGTGTGTGAGAGCAGAGAAGAGAGAGAAGAAAATAGGGGAAATTCTTGTATTTTGTTTTCTCCTAGGTTTTTAGTCTTCATCTTCTTCCTCCTAGAGATTTTGACAAAGTGAGAGAGAGAGTACTGTTTGAAAGCTTGTATCAAGAAAGTGACATTCTTGTAGGCAAGGATTTATCAAAAGAGCTCCATTCATCTCTTTGCAATCTCTAGTATGCTTTACTTTACTTTGCTTTAAATTCTTGTTTTCATTCTAGTGTTATTTCATTTGCTTTAGTTCTAATTGCTTTACATCATGAATAGTTGCTTTGTTTCTAGTATAATGGATAGCTAAATCTCTATTGCATGGCTAGCTAAGAACTTACCTAGCTAACTTCTATCTCTTTGGATGATGCTTGTCTTTATACTTGCATTGTGATATTTCTTTTACTTACCAAGGAAGTAGAGTTGCTTTCCCTTGGCTATTTCTTGTTCATACTCCATATGACTCATGTGTGCCTCATTTAGAGCCTTGTCTAGAACAAGAGCCTTTGATGGAACATGGAGATGGATCACCTATATATGCTACTTGTAAGAACAACTTCTCTACTTCAAGCTAATTTGTTGTTATGTCTTGAATGTTTGAATGAATGTTGATTCTTCGAACTTAGCATCTTTGAGTACCAATCCTAGAGTTCATCATTGAACATCTATCTAGAGAGCCAATGAATTCATATGAGGCTTCAAGTTAAGAACAAGAGAACACTCATCTTCATAACGGTAAAACACTTGAACAAACAAGCAAGATATCCTTATTGCCAATGAATCAACATGAGGCAATCAAGCATCACCATTGAGTTTAGCAAGTTAGCAATGAGGTAAAGTTAGCTAGCCATGTACTTTCTCTTCTAAAGTTTTCTAACACTTTCCTTACTAGCTTTTCTTTCTTTGCAACACACTTCACCAAAGTTCTTTTGATTTCTTTTTTCATAATGCACAAATTCATCACTTCTTTTCATGTTGCTTCTTGCATTTGTGTAAATACATAGAAGACATTTCGTTTTTCATTTCTTCACTCCATACCGTAACGCTTCTATCGCTAGCTCTCCCGGAGAATCGACCCGGTATAGCCATTGCTATAGCGGAGATTGGAAAGGGTATATTGATCTTTGAATACATTTGTGGAGTAAACGAGCACAAAGGTTAACTCTAAACCTTTCTTCTTTAATTGAATACTTGTGTAATAACTCTACATTACTCTTTCCCAATCAAATTTTTGGCGCCGTTGCCGGGGAGAGCAACGGTATTTGTTTTCAAGTGAAGAATTAAACGAATACTCTTCTCTGTTGCAGGTACAGGTTGAAGAAACAGTAAATCTTGCATTGCAGAAACACATAAGTGGACCTGGGCCTCTGCTCTCGAAAGCAGTGACCAGGATACCTCTGAATTGCCGCAAATTCTGGGATTTTGCCGCAGAATTGCGGCAAGGAAGAGTTGACTACTGACCATTTTTCTGCAGGGCTTGCTTCTCTGCAAAATACAGCTGCTGCAATACTTTAAATCTTGTTTGCTTCACCTGATAACTGCTAATCAATAGTAAAAAATTTGTTGCAAGTTAAGAAAATTGTTTAGACATTTGCATATTAAGCACGTGTCTTTTCAATTCCTTTACATTTACTGTTGAAGAGTGCTGGAGACAAGGTACGTAAGCATAGCATATAGACTAGGACTCACTCTTTGTTTGATTTAATTAAGCTTTGAGTGAACCTTGTTTGTTGATATCGTACACTTGCACAAATCAACTTTAAGGGCATCACCCATAAAAGATAAGGTGGGGATTTTATCACCCCTTCCTTTGCCCAAAAACCATTTTCCCACGCACTCACAATCCTAAGCTTCTAATTAAAAATTGCTAGACGTTGGCCCTAGGGACATCCGGACTCACTTAGGAGATTATCCTAAGGGGGAAAAGTGTTGGAAAGTGACTTTTGTAAAATCAGTGTCTAGGAAAGGGGTTGAGGGCCGAAAGCCCGAAGGTTGTTGGTTACTTAATTAAGGAACGTCTCTGACGGAAAACCTCCCACCAACCTTACCCTTCCCTGGCTGATTTCTTATAGTCAAAGTCTACACCGAACCTCCTGTGGACGATCTAAAGTTAGGAGTCGTCTAGGTCCAGGAAACCTAGAAAGCTTGGATTGATTTTTCTTTTTTCTTGATTGTTATTTTTTCATTTTCCGCCTGTGTGAAAGGTGCACGTTGATTGTGTAATTGTATGCAAGAGTGGTATCGAGATCCGAATTCTGCTAGGCTTGTAAGAACTTTTACACTGTCACATACACCACCACTCGACACAATCATGACCACCAACGTTTCGTTGCAGGACAAGTTCTATCCGATTCGCACATCACTTCCATCGTGCATTCTCCTCCCAAACACTAATGGAATAACTTTGAGTTGAAGCCCCAGTTCATAAACACACTTCCATGATTCCATGGCCTTGAATCTGAGGATGCGTACTTCTTCATCCGAGAGTTTGAAGAAGTATGCCTTATGATGAGAATTTCCCAGTTGACCGAGGATGCTGTCAGACTTAGGTTTATACCTTTTGCACTTAAGGATATCGCTAAGAAGTGGCTTTATAATCTCCCAGTTAGCTCAATTTCTTCTTGGGATGATTTCGTTAAGGTCTTTCTTAAAAAGTTTTATCCTATCCATAAGACAGCCCTTATGAGGAAGAATATAATGCAATTCAAACAAGAAGCCAATGAACCGTTTGGAAGTATTTTGTGCGCTTCAAAGACCTAGTAGCCCTGTGTCCCCATCACGGTATAGAAAAATAGCGCCAGTGCCAGATTATCTATGATGGGCTTGATTATCAGACTAAGACGCTCCTTGAAACCATGTGTCAAGGAGAATTCTTAAAGAAGGATGAAGATCAGGGTTGGGATCTTTTTGAGGCATTAGCTGAAAAGACAGTCCAGTGGGAATCATGTACTGAGAAACCTGCACCCACAACTTCCAGAACTGGTTTACATTCTATAGAATCCTCAATAGCTGCAGAAGCTAAGATAACTCAGTTGATGAAGAGGATTGAGTTGCTAGAGTCCAGGGAAAACTCTGCTGTGAATCAGGTCAACCCATCTGTTGTTAATCCGGGTTGTACCTACTGCCATGATCTGAATCATCTGTTTGAGGAGTGTCCAGTTTATCAAACTCAAATGTTTCAGGAGAGTACAAATGCCACGTACACCAGACCCACTTACAATCCTTACTCCAAAACCTATAATCCGGGATGGCGAAACCATCCGAATTTCTCTTGGAGTCAATCTGGCCCTGAGCAGCCGAGACAACCATTTCCACAACAATACCCTGCTCAGTCTCATCCACAGACTTACCACCAGAACCCACCAAATGTTCATTCATACCAGAGTCCACCCAGATTCCAGTCATATCAAAATCCTGTGCCATACCAAGGAAATTTTCAGCCCCAATTTCAGCATCATCCACCACCCAATCCTTCAGACAAAAGAATTTCTGATTTGGAGAAAATGATAGAGACCTTATCTAAGAACCAAGCTTCAATGATGAACAATCAGCAGCAGGACATGAACAAATTGCAAATTCAAATAGGGCAGTTGGCTAACTCTTTGACTGAAAGGCAAAAAGGAATGCTACCTAGCCAACCTGTGCCCAATCCCAAAGCCCATTTTCCTCTGCACGAAGTTGAAGACTTGGGACCCAGCCAATGCCAAGCCATTCAAATCCTTAGATCTGGAAAACGTGTAGATAACAAGGTTTCAAATCAGTCTCCCAAATCTGTGTCACCACCTTCTGTTCCAATTCAACCCATGCAAGACAATCCTTCATCAAGCACACAACCATCCACTTCTCAGTCAAAAGAAAAGAGAAAGTTGAAGAGCAAATATATAAGCCTGTTGTCCCATTCCCAAATAGGCTTACAAATCATAAGATGAATGCTCACATGGAGAAGATAAGAGAGATATTCAACCAAGTACAAATCAATGTCCCTCTCTTAGATGCCATTCAACAAGTCCCATCCTACGCCAAGTTTTTGAAAGAAATGTGTACTAAAAAGAGGAAAGCAAATGTCCCTAAAAAAGTCTTTTTGGCTTCCAACATAAGTGAACTGCTCAATGGTCCGATCCCTGTGAAGTACAAAGATCCAGGAAGCCCTACCATTTCTTGTATCATAGAGCAGACCACCATAAATAGGGCTTTGCTAGACTTGGGTGCGAGCATCAATCTTCTCCCCTTTTCTGTCTATCAGCAGTTAGGGTTAGGCAACCTTCGTCCAACCCAGATGACTATCCAATTGGCTGACCGCTCTGTAAAGATTCCAAAGGGGGAAATTACAGATGTTTTGATACGGGTCGGGGAATTTATTTACCCCGTGGACTTTGTTGTTCTTGAAACACAGCCCGTACAAAATCACAGAGCGCAAACACCCGTCATTCTCGGACGTCCTTTCTTAGCCACCGCAAATGCAATAATCAATTGTAGAAATGGATCGATGCGGTTAACGTTCGGAGATATGACGAAAGAGGTGAATGTCTTCCATCTGGGGAAGCAGCCAAGGGATGTGGACAATGATTCCTTTGAAGTAAATTTGATTGAGGTTTGACCAGTGAACATGTGGACGAGGTGGAGTATGAGTCTGAAGAGGAGTTTGAGTTGGAGTCGGATGACTTCAACTTGGATCAGATTGTTGGAACAAATGTTGAACGGACAACTAATTCTACCCCTATTCTTCCCTTGCACCATGAGCAACCTGTGATAGATCCGGTACCTTCTTCTGAGCTTAAGGCTCTTCCCGATCATCTTAAGTACAAATACTTGGATGAGAAGGAATCCTTTCCTATAATAATTGTATCCAATCTTACTGAACAACAAGAAGAGGACCTTCTGACTGTGTTAAGGGAAAATAGAGAGGCCATTGGTTGGACCATGGCTGATATCAAGGGGATTAGTCCTTCCATTGTCCAACATAGAATTCACTTGACGGAAGATGCCAAGCCTAAACGAGACCCACAGCGTAGACTTAACCCCATTATGCAAGAAGCTGTTAGATCTGAGATATTGAAACTATTAGACAATGGGATTATCTATCCCATATCTGATAGTCAATGGGTAAGTCCAGTTCATGCTGTGCCTAAGAAAGCTGGATTTACGGTGGTGGAAAATGAGAATAAAGAATTAATACAAACACGTCTTCCAACAAAGATTCGAGTTTGTATTGATTACAGGAAGTTGAATACCGCCACACGTAAAGACCACTTTCCACTTCCATTTATTGATCAAATGCTAGAGAGATTGGCGGGACACGAGTACTATTGTTTCCTGGATGAATATTCAGGATATAATCAGATCCCAATTGCTCCCGAAGACCAAGAGAAGACTACCTTCACCTGTCCCTTTGGAACATTTGCTTACCGAAGGATGCCCTTCGGTCTTTGCAATGCTCCTGCAACTTTTCAACGTTGCATGTTGAGCCTCTTTTCGGACATGGTAGAGAAATTTTTGGAAATTTTTATGGATGATTTTTCGATCTATGGGGATTCCTTTAAGCAATGCTTGTACCATTTAAAGTTGGTGTTACAACGCTGTATGGAGAAAAATTTGACACTTAACTGGGAAAAGTGTCATTTTATGGTCAGGCAAGGAATCGTGCTTGGGCACAAGGTATCAAGAATAGGAATCGAGGTAGACAAGTCCAAAGTGGAAGTCATAACAAAGCTCACTGAACCGACGTGCTTAAAGGACATTAGATCATTCTTAGGGCACGCCGGTTTCTATAGGCGATTTATTCAAGGGTTTAGCAACATTGCAAGACCCTTGACAAATCTCTTAGGAAAGGATGTACCCTTCATCTTTGATGAGGAATGTCAAAAATCATGGAAGGAGCTTAAAAGTAGACTTGTCTCTGCACCGATCATATCTGCACCAGATTGGACCAAACCTTTTGAGATTATGTGTGATGCCTCTGACTTTGCTATAGGCGCTGTTTTAGGACAGCGTATTGATAATAGGCAACACGTAATCTATTATGCTAGCAGAACGCTGAATGATGCCCAACTCAATTACACAACTACTGAAAAGGAATTTTTAGCGGTTGTCTTTGCGTTGGAGAAATTTCGTCAATATCTGCTAGGGTCCAGAACAGTTATTTTCACTGATCACTCCGCCCTAAAATACTTGATGCAAAAGAAGGATGCTAAGGCAAGACTGATTCGATGGATACTTCTTTTGCAAGAGTTTGATTTGGAGATTAAGATAAAAAGGGCGTTGAGAATGTGGTAGCAGATCATTTGTCGAGAATCCCAAATGCACCTAAAGAGAGAATACCGATTAATGATGATTTTCCTGACGAGCATATTTTTGAGATATGTGGAGAGCCCTGGTATGCTGATATAGTGAACTACCTTGCTACCAGGCAAATACCTTCTCATTGGTCAGGACAAGAAAAACACCGTTTTCTGCGCCAAATGCGGTTCTTCTTTTGGGATGAACCATATTTATTCAAATACTGTCCTGACCAAATCATATGTAGATGCCTTCCTGAGGATGAACATCAGAGCGTTTTGACATTCTGTCACAAGTTAGCTTGCGGTGGACATTTTGGTCCACGGAAAACTGCTGAGAAAGTGCTTCAGAGTGGATTCTACTGGCCCACTCTCTTTAAGGATGCATATAATTTCTGCAAGCTCTGTGATAAGTGTCAAATGACGGGTCGTATCACACAAAGAGACATGATGCCCCTCACACCCATCTTGGAAGTTGAAATTTTCGACCTCTGGGGCATCGATTTTATGGGACCCTTTCCTCTGTCCTACGGTAACCAATACATTTTGGTAGCCGTAGATTATGTTTCCAAGTGGGCTGAAGCAATTCCAACACGGACGAATGATAACCATGTTGTCATTAAGTTTTTAAGAGAAAACATCATCTCTCACTTCGGAGCCCCCCGTGCGATAATAAGCGATAATGGGAGTCATTTCTGCAATAGGGCTTTTGAAGCTTTGATGCGAAAATACTCTATTACTCACAAATGTCCACGGCTTATCATCCTCAAACCAACGGGCAAGTTGAAGTCACGAATAGACAAATAAAACTCATTTTGGAGAAAACTGTAGGACAAAACCGTAAGGATTGGTCCATCAAACTCACTGATGCCTTATGGGCATACAGGACCGCTTACAAGACTGTCCTCGGTATGTCTCCATATCGAGTTGTATTTGGGAAAGCTTGTCACTTGCCTGTTGAATTAGAACACCGAGTTATGTGGGCTTTAAAGCAGCTGAACTTGGATTTGGATAAAGCCGTGTTCTACGGAAGTTGCAGTTATCTGAGCTTGAAGAGCTGAGAAACGAGGTATATGATAATGCTCGGATCACTAAACACAGAACCAAGCTTTTTCACGATAAATCCAATCACCGAAAGATTTTTGTCGTAGGACAAAAGGTTCTGTTGTACAATTCAAGACTACACCTTTTCCCTGGTAAGTTGAGAACTAGGTGGTCAGGACCATTCATTGTTCAAAAGTTTTCTCCCATGGTGCAATTGAGATTCTTGACCCGAATAATGGCAACAAATTTACTGTGAACGGTCAACGTCTTAAGCCATTCTTTACCACTGATCCCGTGTCACACGAAGTTCATGAATTGGGTCTTTGTGACCCAGTTTATTTGTGACAATTCCATCTGTATAGTTTCCCATGCATTTTCCTGAATATCATTTTGGGACCACACTTGTAAATAATTTTCTTTTACATTTTTTGTAAATAATAAATAAATAAAATAAAAAAATTAGGGATTTTTGTTTCACATTCCTAGGATTTTCTCTTCCCTAGGATTCCTTTCATTTCCAAACTCTTTTGACCTAGGGTTGTAAATATACCTTTGACCTAGGGATAAATTTGGAAATCTCATTTTACCTACCCCTATAAATACTCTCCTCACCAACTCTTTCTCCCTCAACTGCAGACTTCCTTTCAGATCTGAGAGCCTCCCTCAAGAGCCGACCTCTGCCAACTTTCCCCTTCACCAGACTCTTCTGTTCTGCCGCAAAAACCCACTTTCAGCCGCAGATCCACCGCACTCCGGCCACCTCTGGCGCCCAGAAAAATTCTGCCTGGCTGATTTCTACTTCCAGTGGCAGATCCAGAGCAACTTTGCCCAATTCTGTCTCGGGTGCCTTCTGCACAACTGTTTTGGATTTCCCCCCACGATCTCCGGGGGTGGTTTGCATTTTCCTATCTCAAATCCTTTGCTTTACATTCCATTAGCATATATGGCACCGAATTTGTATGTGGAAAGATTTTTTCTATACTTTTGAATGACAGTAGGGGGTATGGGCACATTTTTGTGGATAGAATACATGCTTGGAATTGGTACTCTTTGGTTTATGATAACAATGAGCATGATGCATACTATTGCCCCGATCTTGTCACTACCTTTTACAATTCAATTGATCAAGCATCTGTGAATCATGACACGTACCAATTTGTATCTCACATGCCACCATCCCACTTATTGCTGAAATCACTAATGTCCCCAGTCATCCCCACCATACCGACCCCTTGCCATTGGTAGATTATATGCCTCTCATGGGGGTCCGTTGTACAATTCAAGACCGTGGGCTCAAAGCCAACACGTCCTTTCAAAATGTTCATTGCATTGGACGCTGGGTCCAACGCAATATTTTTGGGATTGAGCACCAATCTTCCTTTAACAGACCCGTGTTACAGGTAATCCATGATTTAATGACACATAACCACACGGTCTGTTTGAATCGGGCCATCTTCCGTGCCATTCTTGACAATTCCTCCCGCACTCGGGGTGCAAAACATTCCCATGCTATCTTAATCACACGTCTGTGTAAACAATTTATCTCAGACGCTGTCTTTAATACATTTGACCAAGTGCTTGCTACTGTAGAGAGACCCACAAGCTCATATAATGGTTGCTTGCACGCACTTTGGACACCTATTGCTCAGCCTGAAAATGAACCTGTGGAGCTTGATTCGGAGGAGAGTTTAGAAGAAATTGATGAGCCTCAATTTTGGAGGCAGGAACCCCCTACTGATTCACAAGCCTTCATGTCCACTATCTGGAAAGGCATGAAGAAGATTTTCAAAGGGCAAGTCCGGCTTAGGAAAAGGGTAGAGGAGCAATCCTCTCGGCTAAGTAGTATGGAGGCTGCGTTAAGAAGATCACAATCGGCTGGACCTAGCTCCACCGCGGGTCCTAAACGACAGAGGGAGTAGTTTTGTCCTTTACCTATTTCATGCATCATTTCATATTGCAAGCATTGGGGACAATGCATGAGATAGGTATGGGGGGGTAGATACTAACATAGGATTTTAGGATTTCATTTTTTTTAGGCCTTTTATTTTTTAGGACTTTTCATTTTCTTTTAGATTTTACCTTTCTTATAGATTTTCCACTTTCTTGTTAGATTTTACTTTTCTTTTAGAAAAATAAAAAATATATATAAAAATATATAAAAAAAATAGAAATTCTTTGATCCATGTTTAAGAATCAAACTTGAAATTTAGGGATTAGGAAGCTCTAAATTAAGATTTCTAATTATAAGTTGAAAAGAGGAGTTTTGTTAGATTTTTAGGTTAAGTAATAAAGGATTAGAAAAATTACTAGATTTTAATTCTTTCTTTAGATATAAACATTTAACATATTGAAGGATTAATCAAAGACTTTGTGATTTTATTTACACATATATGTAATAAAAAAAAAGATGTACATAAATAAATAATAAATACTTAGCCACTGACTAAGCTGGTTAGCCGTGCCTCAAGAAGCATTGCCGATCACGCCTAAAGGTGGTTAAGTCCTTAAATTCCTTCGTGGCCTTTTTTACTCGAGACCTTAAACCTGAGGGATGTTTTCGCATCTGGTGCCCTAAGACCATCTGGTTTGGGAGTCATCGGTTAAAGGCTCGATACAAGGGTAAACTAGAAAGCCTAAGGATGCTAAGGAAATGTAAATAAATAAACATAAATAAATAAAAAAAGAAAAAAAATATTATATATATTAGTAAATAAATAAACTTAGTCTAAGAAAGATCCTTCATATTTATAGATGTATATATCCTAGGATTGATGCAAAATCCGGTTTTTGATCTTTTCCCTAAAATCTTAACCTAAGCTGAAAACAAAACTCCAAATAGACACTTATAAGGAGAATGAAAAGTTTAGAGTAACCTGAAACCTATAGATCAAGTTAGAATCTTTAAACATGGATCAAAAATTTCACTAACCCTTTTATTTTTATTATGGATTTTGTGGGTGCAATCCGCTGAAAACCCTCAGGAGACAACACTCCTCCTCTAGGGTAACCTAGAGGTTTAACGGCTTGTTGCACATGCTCAGTGCAATCGTGTCACCTACGAAATTGGTGTAATAAATTAGTTAGGATTTCTTTTTTCTTTCTTTTTCTTTCTTTTTTGCTCGAGGACGAGCAAAAGCTAGGTATGGGGGTGTGATTGTTATACATATTTACATATTTTACCACTTACATATTTTACCACTTCCATATTATGCATATTGTAAATAAAATGTGATTTTTAACCCCTTTTCTCTCTATTTTTACAGGTCCACAACTTAAAAGAGAAAAAGCCCATTAATCACTTTAATTAGCAATAATTAAAGTGATTAAATCCATAAGCCCAAAAAAGAGCCCAAGATTTGAATTTGGATTCAGTTGAGATCTGTGCGCCAATTGGATCTTCCAGAAGGCCACGTGGATAACCACCTAACAACCAAATCACAACAGAAAATCTGGGCTCAACGGCCTAGATTTTGTCGCCAAAACTGGGATATTCCCGCATATCTGCGGCGGTTTGGAGGCAGTTGGAGCCCGGATTTTGCGCCAACGGCCAGGGATCTAGATCCTTCTCATGGATGGCTATAAATAGAGGACCAGGGTCTGTGTGTGAGAGCAGAGAAGAGAGAGAAGAAATAGGGGAATTCTTGTATTTTGTTTTCTCCTAGGTTTTTAGTCTTCATCTTCTTCCTCCTAGAGATTTTGACAAAGTGAGAGAGAGAGAGTGCTGTTTGAAAGCTTGTATCAAGAAAGTGACATTCTTGTAGGCAAGGATTTATCAAAAGAGCTCCATTCATCTCTTTGCAATCTCTAGTATGCTTTACTTTACTTTGCTTTAAATTCTTGTTTTCATTCTAGTGTTATTTCATTTGCTTTAGTTCTAATTGCTTTACATCATGAATAGTTGCTTTGTTTCTAGTATAATGGATAGCTAAATCTCTATTGCATGGCTAGCTAAGAACTTACCTAGCTAACTTCTATCTCTTTGGATGATGCTTGTCTTTATACTTGCATTGTGATATTTCTTTTACTTACCAAGGAAGTAGAGTTGCTTTCCCTTGGCTATTGCTTGTTCATACTCCATATGACTCATGTGTGCCTCATTTAGAGCCTTGTCTAGAACAAGAGCCTTTGATGGAACATGGAGATGGATCACCTATATATGCTACTTGTAAGAATAACTTCTCTACTTCAAGCTAATTTGTTGTTATGTCTTGAATGTTTGAATGAATGTTGATTCTTCGAACTTAGCATCTTTGAGTACCAATCCTAGAGTTCATCATTGAACATCTATCTAGAGAGCCAATGAATTCATATGAGGCTTCAAGCTAAGAACAAGAGAACACTCATCTTCATAACGGTAAAACACTTGAACAAACAAGCAAGATATCCTTATTGCCAATGAATCAACATGAGGCAACCAAGCATCACTATTGAGTTTAGCAAGTTAGCAATGAGGTAAAGTTAGCTAGCCATGTACTTTCTCTTCTAAAGTTTTCTAACACTTTCCTTACTAGCTTTTCTTTCTTTGCAACACACTTCACCAAAGTTCTTTTGATTTCTTTTTCCATAATGCACAAATTCATCACTTCTTTTCATGTTGCTTCTTGCTTTGTGTAAATACATAGAAGACATTTCGTTTTTCATTTCTTCACTCCATACCGTAACGCTTCTATCGCTAGCTCTCCCGGAGAATCGACCGGTATAGCCATTGCTATAGCGGAGATTGGAAAGGGTATATTGATCTTTGAATACATTTGTGGAGTAAACGAGCACAAAGGTTAACTCTAAACCTTTCTTCTTTAATTGAATACTTGTGTAATAACTCTACATTACTCTTTCCCAATCAGAGTTGGGTACTGTTCAGAAGGATTAATTATACTGAAAAGAGGTTAGAGTAAATCGTTGTTTGTCGTTGTACCGATGATCAAGAACTTTGAATGTTTATCCAGGTTTACTTTGCTCCTTCCGAATCACCGTTCGTAGCATAAGCTAGGACGGGTCGTATCCGCAGGGAGGGTTAGCGATAGAAGCATTCAAGTTTTTTATTGAAATTTTTGTGAAGAAAAATGAAGGTTCTTCTTTGTTTTAAGAAATGAAAAATAAAACGATGTGAAGGTGAGTGAAAAATCTTTGGGTGTTGTGTAAAAGAAAAGAAGAAACGAGAATAAAAATGGAAGAAAAATGAAAGTATTTGAAAAGAAGAAGTTTTCAGAAGAGAGATTGTCAAGAATGATATAAAGAGAAGCCATGAATAACTAACATTTCAATTTACTAACTTACTACTCTCGTTGGGTGATGCACGCCTCATATTGAATCATCAGCAATGATATGTCTTGCTTTGCCAAGTTCTTGTTTTGTCCCATGTCGAAGGTGTTTCTCATCTAGGCTAGCTGACTCCTTGAATCATTGGCTCCCTAAATAAACAAGGATAGCCACTTTTAACGATACTAAGAAACATACAAGATTCATTAGTCCATCAAAGTTATAGTAAAGCGAGCATGAAATAAGAACTTGTAATGTAGTCATTGGCATAGTGAAGTGCTCCATCTTCATGTTCCATCACGACACCTGTTCTAAAGATAAGGCTCTAAGTGAGGCTCACATGAGTCATATGGAGGGAGAACATAGCATTTACAAGGAATAAAAAACAACCCATCTTCATTAGAGGTAAAATAGACTTGTAGATGGCAAGATTTAAAAGAAGAAAGTATCCAATGAATCATATAAGTTAGCAATCACCCAAGAGTTAGTAGTTAGTAAAATTAAAAGTTAGTTAGTCATGTTAATAAATTAGCTAGACATGAAAATAAAGAACAAGAAACAGTTTATTGTAGAAGTGAAATAGAAGAAAGTAAAAGCTTAAAGAAAAACAATGCACTAGAACAAGAGAAGATGAAGATTGAAAGCTCGATCCTTGTATTGCGTTGTCACCATCTCCAATTACAAAGATTTGCTCACTCTCACTCTCTCTTTTCTGGATTCTAGAAGGAGAAAAAGAAAATTACATAAGAGACTAAAAGAAAACCTAGAGAAACCCTAACAATTTCCCTATAAACAATGCTCTTTTCTCCTCCCATTACAAAGTCCCTAGCGGTCTATTTATAGTCTTCATGCGAGGAGGCCATCCCACTTTAGTCTCCGGATCAAACGCTGAAGTAACGGCCTAAAGATTGCGCGGGTCCGCGGCCACTGCAGCGTTTCTGTGGCCGTTTCTTGGCCGTTGCGCTAGCGAATTTTTGTGTCTTTCTGTTGCATCTCGTACCCCAGTTGAATCTTGTAGAAACTGAGAATACGTTCTGGATCTTTTCAGACTTGGGCTTTTCTCTTGTGGGCTTCTTCAATGTTTCTTTAATTCTTTAAAAATTCACAATTGTTGGGCCTCTTTCTCCATTAGACATTGGACCTGAAAAAAGAGAGAAAAAAGTAGTAAAAATCAACTATTTATTTAGATAAAGCATAGCATGGTGGTAGAAAATGATGCATAAATGACTCCAATCACACCCCCATACCTAGCTTTTGCTCGTCCCAGAGTAAAATAAGCAAAAGAAAAACCTAACTAAATTATTACACCACTTTCGTAGGTGACACGATTGCACTGAGCTCGTGCAACAAGCCGTTAAACCTCTAGGTTACCCTAGAGGAGGAGTGTTGTCTCCTGAGAGTTTTCGGCGGATTGCACCCATAAAATCCAAAGAAAAAGAAAATGTCAATGAAAAGAGAAACATTTTTTTATTATGATCCATTTCCTTCAAGAATTTCGGTGATCGATCGGTTTAGGGTTATTCTAAGCTTTTCCTTCTTTTTTATAAGTTTCCATTTGAAATATTGTTTTCAACTTAGGTTAAGTTTTCCAAGAGTAGAGAGAAACTGGATTCTGTATCAGGTGTAACACATATACATATGTCTGAGGGATTTTTCTTAGACTTTAGTTCATTTGTTCACACACACACACACATATTTTTATACATATATATTTTATAGAGTATATATTTACATTCTCTTAGCTTCATTAGGCTTTCTAATTTACCCATGTAGCGAGCCTTTTATCGATGACTCCTAGACCAGATGGTCTTAGGGCACCAGATGAAGATACATCCCTAAGGTTCAAGGTCTCGAGTAAACTAGGCCACGAATGCTAAAGACTCAACCACTTTTAGGCGTGACTGGTTATACTTCTTAAGGCACAACAACCAGCTTAATTAGTGATCAAGTTTTATTTACATTTTTATATATATATATATTTTTTATTTTTTATATATATATTTTTTATAAGCCAAGTCACTAAGTCTTTGATTAATCCCTTAATATGCAAATGTATATAGTGTTTAGAAAAATCCAAAATCTAGCTGTCTTTTCTATTATTTTCTTTCTTAACCTAAAGATCCAACAAAATTTCTTATTTTGACCTATATTAAGAAATCTTAGCTTAGAATTTCCTTAATACCTAAGATCAAGTTAATTCTTTTCAAAGAAATGGGTAAATTTTTTTTTATGTTTATTATTTTTTGTTTTTATTTTTTATTTTTTATTTTTTATTTATTATTATTTTTAATAAGAAACAAAAACCCTAGAAATCTAAAGAAAAGGTCTAGAAAAATCCTATGTTAGTAAGAAAAGAGAAATATAAGAAAAGAGAAATACCTAGAAATCTAAAAGAAAAAGTCTAAAAAATTCTTATGTTAGTATCTTCCCCCCCATACCTATCCCATGCATTGTCCTCAATGTATGCAAAATAATATACGCATGAAATAGGAAAAGAAAGGTATCACCCCCGCCTTCGGCTTGGACCAGCGGTGGTGCTAGGTCCAGCTGACTGTGATCGCCGCAGAAAAATTTGGAGGGCGGCGCTGGATGTTTATGTTGCAGATCTAAGATTGGAGGTAGGGTATGGAAGAGAACACGGGAAGAGGGATATTTATAAGAAGCTGAGAAGGACAAAATCCCCATTGCCCCAGGGAAACTAGGAATTTACAACCCTAGGTTATTTAGAAAGAAAAGGGAGCGGAGGGAAGATGAAAACCCTAGGTGACATTTAGCACCTAAGTCCCTTTTTTTTTGGGTTCAATTTACAAAGGAGATTCCAAAATGATTTTCAGGAGACAACGAGGAATGGTGTGGAATTACGTGGTCACATATAGACTGGGTCACAAAGACCCAGTTCAATAACATTGTGTGACTCAGACTCCGTGGTGAAAAATGGCTTCAAGCGTTGACCATTCACTTTGAAAGTGTTGCCATCTTTGGGATCGAAAATTTCAATGGCACCATGAGGAGAGATGATCTGGACGATGTAGGGGCCTGACCATCTGGTTTTTAGTTTACCAGAAAAAAGGTGGAGTCTAGTGTTGTACAACAGAACTTTTTGTCCCAAGATAAATTTTTCCTATGAATTGACTTATCATGGAAAATCTTAGCTCTGTGTTTAGATATGCGGGCGTTATCATATGCATCATTTCGTAGTTCTTCTAACTCGGATATCTGCAGCTTTCTCAAATCACTGGCTTTGTCAAAGTCCAAATTCAGTTGTTTTAGTGCCCACATAGCACGGTGCTCTAACTCCACAGGCAGATGGCAGGGTTTTTTCAAATTCAACTCGATATGGAGACATACCGAGGACAGTCTTGTAGGCGGTCTGATATGCCCAAAGGGCATTAATCAGTTTGATGGACCAATCCTAACGATTTTGTCCAACAGTTTTTTCCAATATCAGTTTAATTTGTCTGTTGGTGACCTCCACTTGCCCGTTCGTCTGAGGATGATAGGCCAAGGATAATTTATGATGAGAGATGGAGTAATTCAGCATTATGGCTTCAAAAGCCCGGTTGCAGAAATGACTCCCGTTGTCACTAATTATCGCACGTGGGGTTCCGAAGCGAGAAATGATGTTTTCCCTTAAGAACTTGATGACAACTTGGTTATCATTTGTCCTAAAGGAATAGCTTCAGCCCACTTAGAAATGTAGTCTACGGCCACCAAAATGTATTGGTTGCCATAAGACAGAGGAAAGGGTCCCATGAAATCGATGCCCCACAATTCAAAAATTTCTACCTCAAGGATCGGTGTAAGGGGCATCATGTCTTTATGTATGATCCGACCCGTCATTTGACATCTGGCACAAAATTTGCAAAAAGTATAAACGTCCTTAAAGAGAGTGGGCCAATAGAACCCACTCTGAAGGACTTTCTCAGCAGTCTTACGTGGGCCAAAGTGTCCACCACAAGCAAGCTCGTGACAAAATATCAAAACGTTATGATGTTCATCCTCAGAAAGACACCTTCTGATTATCTGGTCAGGGCAATATTTGAATAAATACGGTTCATCCTAAAAGAAAAACCGTACTTGTTTCATAAAGTGATACTTGTCCTGACCGGACCAATTTGAAGGTGTTTGCCTGGTTGCAAAATAGTTTGCTATATCAGCATACCAGGGCTCTTTACACATCATAAAGATGTGTTCGTCAGGAAAGTCTTCATTGATAGGTAAAGTCTCAATTTGTGCATTAGGAATTCTCGAAAGGTGATCTGCCATCACATTTTCAACGCCCTTTTTGTCTTTAATTTTCAAATCAAACTCTTGCAAAAGAAGTATCCATCGAATCAGTCTGGCCTTTGCATCCTTCTTTTGCATTAAGTATCTAAGGGCAGAGTGATCAGTGAAAATCGTTGTCTTGGATCCTAGTAGGTATTGGCGAAATTTTTCCAACGCAAACACAATTGCTAAAAATTCCTTTTCAGTTGTTGTGTAATTTAGTTGGGCCTCGTTAAGCGTCCTACTAGCATAGTAAATCACGTGTTGCCTGTTATCAGTACGTTATCCAAGAACAGCGCCTATGGTATAATCGGAGGCATCACACATGATTTTAAGGGCCTAGTCCAATCAGGCGCTGAGATTATTGGCTCCGAAATAAGTCTGTGTTTAAGCTCCTCCCAAGCTTGTAGACATTCTTTATCAAAATTGAAAGGTACATCTTTTCCTAAGAGATTTGTCAAAGGTCTAGCAATTTTGCTAAACCCTAAATAAATCTTCTATAGGCGTGCCCTAAAAATGATCTAATGTCTTTAAGTATTTCGGCTCAGGGAGCTTTGTTATAAGGTCCACTTTTGATCTATCAACCTCGATTCCTTTGTGTGAACTTCATGCCCTAGGACAATTCCTTGCTTGACCATAAAGTGACACTTTTCCCAATTGAGTGTCAAGTTTTTCTCCATGCATCGTTGTAAAACTAACTTAAGATGGTGCAAGCATTATTCAAAGGAATCACCATAAATGGAAAAATCATCCATGAAAATCTCCAAAAATTTCTCCACCATGTCGGAAAAAAGACTAAGCATGCAATGTTGAAACATTACAGGAGCGTTGCATAGGCCAAAGGGCATTCTTCGGTATGCAAATGTTCCAAAGGGGCAGGTGAAGGTAGTCTTGTCTTGATCCTCGGGAGCGATAGGGATTTGATTGTATCCTGAATATCCATCCAGGAAGCAGTAATACTCATGTCCAGCTAGTCTCTCGAGCATTTGATCGATGAACGGAAGGGGAAAGTGGTCTTTACACGTGGCAGCATTTAATTTTTGGTAATCAATACAGACTCGAATCTTTGTTGGAAGACGAGTTTGTACTAATTCTTTCCTATCGTTTTCTACCATGGTAACCCCGACTTTCTTGGGCATAGCGTGGACTGGACTAACCCACTGACTATCGGATATGGGATGGGGATCCTATTGTCTAATAGCTTCAAAATTTCAGTTCTAACAGCCTCTTGCATGATCGGGTTTAGTCTCCGTTGTGGGTCACATTTAGGTTTTGCATCTTCCGTCAAATGAATCTGGTGTTACACAATGGATGGACTGATTCCCTTTATATCATCCATGGTCCAACCAATGGCTTCTCGATTTTCCCTTAATACTATAAGAAGATTCTCTTCCTGTTGTTCCATCAGATGGATGCAATTATCACGGGAAATGCTTTCTTTTCACCCAAGTACTGATACTTGAGATGACTAGGGGGAACCTTAAGCTCAGAAGAGGGCACTTGATCTACCAATGGTTGCTCCTTGTGTAAGGGAAGGACAGAGGCTGCATCTGTTGCCTATTCTACTGTGGATTCAATTATTTGATCAAGGTTGAAGTCATCAGACTCCAACTCAAATTCTCTATCAGATTCGTATTCAATCTCCATTTCATGTTCACTCGCTAACCCCTCGATCAGGTTCACTTCAAATGACTCATTTTCCAAATCTCAAGGTTGTTTTCCCAGGTGGAAAACACTTACCTCTTTTGTCATATCTTCAAAGGTTAGACGCATCGACCCATTCCTACAGTTAATGATTGCATTTGCAGTGGCAAGGAAGGGTCGTCCTAGAATGACAGGTGTCTGAGCTTTGGATTATGTACGGGTTGCGTTTCTAGAACAATGAAATCGACGGGGTAAATGAATTCCCCGACCCGAATGAGAACATCTGTAATCTCTCCTTTGGAATTTTTACAGATCGATCAGCCAGTTGTATAGTAACCCTGGTCGGACGGAGGTCGCCTAACCTGAGTTGCTGATATACAGAGAAAGGAAGAAGATTGATAGTTGCTCCTAGATCCAGTAATGCCCTATTTATCGTAGTCTGTCCTATAATACAAAAATAGTTGGACTCCCTGGGTCTTTATATTTCACGGGAATGGCCCAGTTAGCAACTCACTTATATTAGAAGCAAGGAAGACCTTCTTTGGGACATTAGTTTTCCTTTTCTTAGTGCACATTTCTTTCAAGAATTTGGCATAGGAGGGAACTTGTTGTATGGCATCAAGAAGGGGTACATTGATCTGGGCCTGATTGAACATTCTCTAATTTTCTCCATTTGAGCATTAGTCTTTTGGTTTGCTAGCCTATTAGGGAATGGTACAATAGGCTTGTATGGTTGCTCATCTGCTTTGTCTTTATTCGATTTAGAGGTTGAAGGTTGTGAACTTGAAGATGGATCATTTTTAGTTGATGGTACTGGATCAGGAGATGTTGACACTGACTTATTTGGAACAGAATGACTAGAAACCTGATTGTCTATCTGCTTTCCAGATCTCAAAATATGAACAGTGTTACACTGACTGGGACCTATGTCTTCGGCTTCATGAATAGGGAAGGGCTCTAAGGATTGGGCACTGGTTGGCTCGGCAATGTTTCTTTTTGTCGTTCATTCAATGAGCTAGCCAGTTGACCTATCTGAACTTCTAACATATTGATGGCCTGGTTGTGGTGTTCATCATTGAGGCCTGAGTTTTAGATAAGGTTTCAATCATTCTTTCCAAATCTGACATTTTTTATCAGGATGATTTTATGTTTATTGTTGCTGATATGCGGGCTGGAAGTTGTGCTGGAAGCTTGTTTGAAAATTTGGTGGGGCTCTGTTGGAAACTCAGTTGATGAGACTGAGCAGGATATTGGTGTGAAAATGATGGTCTTGGTTGCTTAGGACCAGACTAACTCCAAGAAAAGTTTGGATGGTTCTTCCATCCCGGATTGTTTGTTTTGAAGTATGGATTGTAATTAGGTCTAGTGTATGCTGTATTCATATTCTCAGGGTATATTTGGGCTTGGTAGACGGGACCTCCTCAAACAGGTGGTTAAGAGCATGGCAGTAGGTACAACCCGAGTTGATCATAGGTGGTGGGTTGACCTGATTTACAGAATTTGGTTCCCTAGCCTCAAGCAGTTCTAGCCGTTTCATCAATTGAGTTATCTTTGCCTCGGTAGCTATAGAGGATTCAATCGAATGCATACCAGCTATGGAAGTGGTGGGATTGGTTTTCTCAGGGCAAGATTCCCACTAAATGGTTTTCTTTACTAAAGCTTCAAAAAGATCGCAACCCTGGTTCTCATCTTTCTTTAAAAATTCCCCTTGACACATAGTCTCGAGGAGAGTCTTAGTTTGATAATCTAGTCCATCATCTTTAAAATTCGCACTGTCGCCACTTCTCTATGCCGTGATGAGGACATTGGGCTACTAAATCTTTAAACCGTTCAAAATACTTCCAGAATGGTTCACTTGATTCCTACTTGAACTGCATTATATTTTTTCTGATGAGGGCCGTTTTGTGAATGGGATAGAATTTCTTAAGAAAGACTTTGACAAATTTATCCCATGTCGAGATAGAACTGGCAGACAGATTGTATAGCCACTTCTGGCTATGTCCTTAAGTGCGAAGGGAATGAACCTTAATCTAACAGCATCTTCCCCTAGTTGGGGAATTCTCATCATCAAGTACACTTCTTCAAACTCACGAATGAAGAAATATGCGTCCTCAAATTCTAGGCCATGAAATCTTGGGAGTGTATTTATGAATTGTGGTTTAAGCTCAAAATTGTTCCCAGTTGCTTCAGGTAAAAGAATGCATGATGAAAGTGAAGTACGAATGGGATAGAACTTGTCTTGGAGAGAAGTGTTGTTGGCCATGATTGGATTTGTGTTAGTGCAAGTGTAGAAGTCCTAACAAGTCTTGCTGAAATTAGGTCCCGATACCACTCTTGCATGCATAATCACAGACAACGTTCACCAAGCAATCAAGCGAAAAAGAAAAATAACAAACAAGAAAAAGGAAAAAAACAATCACCAGCTATCTAGGATTCCTGGTCCTAGATGACTCCTAACTGTTTGATGAACCAAAGAAGGTTATTGCTCCAGTCAGACCAAAGTTAATCAGCCAGGTGGGGGCAAGATTGGTGAGAGGTATCCGCGCAGAAGCGACGAGCCTAATTAAGCCAAACCACCAGCCTTCGGGGTTTCGCCCCTCAATCCCCAATCTTAGTCACTGATTTGACTGGAGTATGAATCATAATCAATTTCCAACCTCAGCTGATCTCTTAACGAGTCCGGATGTCCCTAGGGGCCAACGTCTATCAAATTTTATTAAAAAGCTTGAGATTGTGAGTGCTTGGAATTTGATTTTTGGGCCAAGGAAGGGTGATTAAATCCCCACCTTATCTTGTTATTGGGTATTGCCCTTAAAATCAATTTGTGCAAGTGTACAAGATAAACAAGATTCACTCAAAGCGATATAAATCAACCAGGAGATGAGTCCGATTCTGAATGCAATGCGTACGTACCTTGCTCCAGCACTCTTTAACAGTAAAGTAACTAAATTGAAAAGGCAGGTGCATAAAATGCAAACGTCTAATCAATTTTTTAAACTTTTCAACAAGTGTTTTACTGTTGGTTTATTAGCAGGCTTCTGGTGATAGCATACAAGAAATAAAATTTGCAGCAATCTATGTTTTGGCAAAGCAAGCAGCCCTGCACGAAACCAGTCAGTAGTGAAATCTTCCTTGCCGCGGTTCCGCGGCCAGAGCCGAGCAAACGCGGCAATTCAGAGGGTACTTAGTCTCTGCTTTCTAGAGCAGAGGCCCAAGACCACTTATATGTTACAGCAAGTTTTCTTTTCTATTTTCTCTGACTTGTAACCTGCAACAGAGAAGAAAAATTCATTTCAGTTCCAAAAATCCAATAAAAAATCGTTACCCTTCCCGGCAATGGTGCCAAAAATTTTGTTCGGAAGGATTAATTGTACTGAAAAGAGATTTAGAGAAAACCGTTGGTTGCCGTGTACCGATGATCGAGAACTTCGAATGTTTATGCAGGTTTACTTTGCTCCTTCTGAATCACCATTCGTAGCATAAGCTAGGACGGGTCGTATCCGCAGGGAAGGTTAGCGATAGAAGCATTCAAGGTTTGTATTGAAATTTTTGTGAAGAAAAATGAAGGTTCTTCTTTGTTTTAAGAAATGAAAAATAAAACGATGTGAAGGTGAGTTGAAAATCTTTGGGTGTTGTGTAAAAGAAAAGAAGAAACGAGAATAAAAATGGAAGGAAAACAGAAGTATTTGAAAAGAAGAAGTTTTCAGAAGAGAGATTGTTAAGAATGATATAAAGAGAAGCCATGACTAACTAACATTTCAATTTACTAACTTACTACTCTCGTTGGGTGATGCATGCCTCATATTGAATCATCGGCAATGGTATGTCTTGCTTTGCCAAGTTCTTGTGTTGTCCCATGTCGAAGGTGTTTCTCATCTAGGCTAGTTGCCTCCTTGAATCATTGGCTCCCTAAATAGATTTTCATTGATGGAACAAGGATAGTCACTTTTAACGATGCTAAGAAACATACAAGATTCATTAGTCCATCAAAGCTATAGTAAAGCGAGCATGAAATAAGAACTTGTAATGTAGTCATTGGCATAGTGAAGTGCTCCATCTTCATGTTCCATCACGACACTTGTTCTAAAGACAAGGCTCTAAGTGAGGCTCACATGAGTCATATGGAGGGAGAACATAGCATTTACAAGGAATAAAGAACAACTCATCTTCATTAGAGGTAAAATAGACTTGTAGATGGCAAGACTTAAAAGAAGAAAGTATCCAATGAATCATATAAGTTAGCAATCACCCAAGAGTTAGTAGTTAGTAAAATTAAAAGTTAGTTAGTCATGTTAATAAATTAGCTAGACATGGAAATAAAGAACAAGAAACAGTTCATTGTAGAAGTGAAATAGAAGAAAGTAAAAGTTTAAAGAAAAACAATGCACTAGAACAAGAGAAGATGAAGATTGAAAGCTCGATCCTTATATTGCGTTATCACCGTCCCCAATTACAAAGATTTGCTCACTCTCACTCTCTCTTTTCTGGATTCTAGAAGGAGAAAAAGAAAATTACATAAGAGACTAAAAGAAAACGTAGAGAACCCTAACAATTTCCCTATAAACAATGCTCTTTTCTCCTCCCATTACAAAGGCCCTAGGGGTCTATTTATAGTCTTCATGCGAGGAGGCCATCCCACTTTAGTCACCGGATCAAACGCTGAAGTAACGGCCTAAAGAGTGCCGCGTTTCTGCAACCGTTTCTTGGCCGCTGCGCTAGCGGATTTTTGTGCCTTTCTGTTATATCTCGTATCCCAGTTGGATCTTGTAGAAACTGAGAATACGTTCTGGATCTTTTCAGACTTAGGTTTTTCTTGTGTGGCTCCTTCAATGTTTCTTTAATTCTTCAAAAATTCACAATTGTTGGGCCTCTTTCTCCATTAGACATTGGACCTGAAAAAAGAGAGAAAAACAGTAAAAATCAACTATTTATATCAGATAAATCATAGCATGGTGGTAAAAAATGATGCATAAATGACTCCAATCAGGTACTCCCTAGTGGTTGTAATCCTTTGTGGAAATTCTAGTGGATCGGAAATCCTTCTGGGTGAAGGCGGGGACGTAGAGCTGGGAGCTCGAACCTCGAAACAAATCTCTGTGTTTGCGATTGGTTTACTTGTGTTATTTACTTGCTTTTCATTCATTCTTATATTATCAATCTATACTCTCACAACAAGATTGCATTATGAATCTCAAACTCTTATTTAGAGGAATCACGAGGAAGCAGTTCAGAGCCCTTCACGGGGTATTCATTTTCTAATCTTGCTTTGAGTGATCATTGCATCATCTCATTTTTAAATTTGTGCATTGATTAGCATAATCACTTATTCACCACCCTCTAGGTGAGTTCAATGGTATCAGAGTTAGGACTCCAGTTTTTGGCTTCAAATCCTTAGAGAGATCCTATAAGTTGTTAATCACTATTTTCATATCTTCATTCATACACTAGTAAAGATGGCCGATAACATTAAGACCCCTCCAAATTTGATGCACTCAACTTTCCCATATGGAAAGTTAGGATGAACATTTTTCTACAGTCTCTAGGTAGCCTAGTTGCAAAGTCTTTGACCAAGCCATTTAGTAAACCCGAATGTGAGGAGGACACTTGGTCCGATCTTACCTCCAAGGAATTTGAGGCTAATTTGAAGGCTCAAAATGCCCTACTTTTATCATTGAATGAGGATGACTTAACACGGGTTATCCATTGCAAGTCCGCCTATGAGATTTGGGAACACTTATTGGTCACTCATGAGGGAATATCACAAGTCAAGAGAGCTAAAATTGATCTCTTGCGCTCCTAATATGAATGCTTTGAAATGCAAGAAAATAAATCTATTGATGAAATCAACAACGACCAAAAGGTGCGTAAGGTGATTTATGCTCTCCCTTCATCATGGGAAATCAAAGCTACCACCTTGAAGGAATTGAATGGCAAAGACGAGATGGAGCTCATAAGTCTTATTGAAAATCTTAAGACTCATGAGATGGAGAAAAAGGCTAGAAAAGAAGTAGCGCCTCAAAGAAAAAGTCTATAGCCTTCAAGTCTACCTCCACCAACTACGATGATGAAGAAGATGAAGAAGATGATGAAGAGCTATCTCTTCTTATGAGAAATGTAAAAAGAATATACCACAAGAATAAGCTCAACCATAGAAGGCGATGGGAAGGGAAGGAGGAGAAAAAGATCATATGCTACAACTGTCGGAAACCCAGACACATCATGGCCGATTGTCTAGATTTCAAGAAAAAGATATCTTCCTCCTTGAAACAAAAGAAGCCGTTTAAAAAGAAGGTGTACAAAGCCACTTCGGACTCGGAAAGTGAATCTGAAGATGAAGTTGACACGGCTAATGTATGTTTCATGACAAACACACCTAAGGTAACTACCGAACCATATGATGATGATAGTGAAATAAGTAAAGAATTGTTATTACAAGCTTTTATTGAACTTTCAGAAAGTTTTGATGCTAAAAAGGAAGATTGTTTAAAATTGAAAAAGGAAAATGAAATGCTTAAAAATCAAATTGCTATTTCTTCAAAAGAAAAGGATGAATTATCTTCTACTCTTATTTCAACACAAAGAGATTTTGATGCCTATAGAGTTGCTTGCAAAGCTAAATATCCTAAATTAGTGAAAATGAGATTTTTATGTTAAAAACTAAAATAAATGATTTGAGAAATATTTTAAAAGAATGTACATTTAACAATTCTAAATTAAAAGAAATATTTTTAAAGAAACTCATGCACACTTCACATGTTCAACATGATAAAACATCACATGCTAAAACTCCACATGTTCATCATGCCAACACATCACACGTCAATCATGGTAAAAACACCCCATGCTCACAAATCACATGTTCATAAACCACATGCTCATTATGCTTTTAAATATGGAAGAATTTATAAATGCACTTATTGAGGCCGGAATGGTCAATTAGCTAAATTTTGTTATGATCATATAAATAATATGAATAATCATGTTTGGGTTCAAAACACTAACGTATTAGGACCCAAGAAAATATGGGTACCAAAATTCACTCCTAGTCTATTTGATGTAGGTGTAGGCTCTCACATGACGTGAGAGTTGTTGGTGCCTTGAGGTAAATGCGTTTCGAGCTAAACGGTGACACTTTAGGATGCATCACTTTCAAGGGAAGTTTGGTGGGAGGACCACCATGGTTTAGAGATATAGAGATATGCCCACTTGATTTTGATAACGATCTCTAACTCCTCATTTATTTTACATGCTTTCACATTAGTAATTTTTAGCATGTCATGTTTTAATGATTATTATGTTAAATGCCATGTTAATTAGACTTGTGACATACACGTATAGTAATTGAGATACACCCATGTTCATATTGTTTGCCCAAAGGCCTTCCACCCTAGTTTTGATGATGATTAACTCATGTAGTTATGTTTAATAATAATCTTGTGTTGTTTAAGTTTCAGATTTTTAACCAAGATATTAGTTGGTGATTAGCTTCAACAAGGAGTTTAGAAGCTTTTCATAGTGATTCCAGGGCCAAAGCTTCATGATCATACCTTGCCTAGCTCATGGATCACGGTGTTTGTGGATCGAGTCACCTTGAAGATGAAGATCGTCAAGAAGACTTAGGTATCCATAGTTTAGTGTGTTTAGATCCATTTGTAAAGCTTAGTATAGTTGATATGCTCAAGTGCACAAACACACACGTTTTATGTTTTGGATTTGGTTTTCATGAATAGTAGATCAAAACA
>JAVJIF010022534.1:0-73035 GCA_038442645.1 Agave tequilana
GACACATAGCTGTGTACGCATTCTGAGGATGGGGTGTTACAATTCCAATTCCCTTGTACGATTCTAGGGAGTTCATCTCCTTTTGGCAAAGCTAAGGAATTCGCCTCTCTGGACGAAGCTAGGGAGTACCAATCTCCCTTCGGCGAGCTTAGGGAGTTCGCCTCTCTGGGCGAAGCTAAGGAGCTCGTCTCCCTTAGGTGAACCTAGAGAGTTTATCTCTCTTGGGCGAAGTTAGGGAGTTTGTCTCCCTTGGGCGACCTAGGGAGTTCATCTTCTTTGGGTGAACCTAAAGAGTTTCATCTCTCTTTTTGTTTCGCTTCGGCGAGACTAACTTAAATGTTTCTTTCTGGTGAGGCTATGCCCCTGATTTTTGAAGCTCTGCCTACTGTGAAGCTATAAGTTTGGCGAAGTTAAACCTGCCCAAATTTAGCCATTGTGGCTTTTAAGTTTCAGTCAAAATTTGGCAAAGCTAAGCCTATGGCAAAGCTAAATAAGCATTTTTTTTACTTGCTTTATTTTTCGCGCTTAGTTTTAGCTTACTAACAAAGTTTTTCTTGTCTTTGCACTGCATTACCTGAATGGTCCTCTTAATAATAGTCTTTTTTGCTTTGGCACGGGAATGGACGGGAGTGTGCACTTTCAATTCGAAGGGCAAACTTTCCTTTTTAGTGAGGCAGTACCCACGAACAAGATGCGCCGATCTTTGAAGGGGATGACATGAGGAGCATAATTTCTACCACTATATTTGAAGATAGCAACAGGGCGGCGCTCTACAAGCATCGTTCATGTTTTGGAGACGCGGCTTCTGATTTGAACCGGCAACTGCTAGCTGGATTGAATCAGCAACTATTAGCTGGGAAAGACCAATGGATCTTCAAAATTAGGGAAGACAAATGTTATCTTCACTCAATCAAACATCACTTCCCTCTCCTTTCTTCAAGCCAGTGATGAAGAAGAGGAAGATGGAATGGCATTTGACCCGAAGCACAAACTCAGTGCATGTGGATGTACTGAATGCCCAAGGATACAATCAGTCAGGACCTCCTCGACCAGTGATCGACCATTATCCTAGTCTCGTCGGCAAGGACGTACCAGCGGGAGAGAACCCAGTGATGGCATGAACTTTCTTAAATGCGTTCATCAAAGTTGAAGAAAATTACTCAGGCAACAGTCTTCAGAAAATCGGGATGGGTCCACTCAACGAAGAGACAATGGTGAAGCCAATTGACAAACTATGTCCTAGATCAGTTCAGTGATGAATTGAAGAGATTAAGGTTGTATGAAGCTGTTAGAGCCACCTGCTATGGGATGGAGATCAACGTGCCAAACTTCTACGCCATCCTGGAGTTATATTGTCTCTTCACTGGACATTCTTCGCTCCGGTTAGGGAGTTGGGGTTAACCCTCCATGAGATGTGGAAGTGTTAGCCCAAAGGCCCTTCACCTTAGTTTTTATGATGAGTAACTTATGAAGTTAAGTTACTAATGATCTTGTGTTGATATTGATCAAGATTTTAGTGGTGTTTAACTTCAACAAAGGATTCAAAGTCAAATTTTGAACCTATCACGTGTTGATTCAAGAGCTCACGCTCTAGAACTCAAGATGAGTCAAGCTCATGGGATCGTGTTTGGATCGAGTCGTCATAGAGAAGAAGATCGACAAGAAAATTTAGTTTAGGTTTGTTTGTTTATTGTTTAGATCTTGTGAAAGGATAGTTTAGCTTTGAGTTTCTCAAGTACACACACACACAAGTTCAATAGTTTTCGCTTTGGTTTAACCGTTTCGTTTTGAGTTTTTGGATTTAATGTCAAAAACAAAGATATATCATTTATATGTGTATTGGATTCTATCCATACACACTATGCTTAAAATATGTTTCAAATATCTTGTTTTTGTATTTATACAAGTTTATAGAAAAATCATATTATCCTTTAGAAGTTCATTTTTGAAAATATCATTTTTGTTTAAAGCTTTAATTTCTATACCTAAAAAATAGTTCAAATTGTTTGAAATATGAGGTGATTTTTGATCACATATATTTTTAATTCAACTTGTTTATATGAACTTATTTTTTGGAATTTATGATGATTTATTGGAATTTTTAGTGATTTATCAAGTTAAATTTTACCCCTAAAATCTATTTTTTTGGGCTGCTGGCGGTCGACCGACCAGTCAACCGAAGCTAAGCTCAGTCGATCGATCGGTCGACTGACGTGCACAGACTTTAGCGGTCGATCATGTGCGGTCAACCGACCTAGAGAGCTTGCTCTCTGGTTTTGACCCGGTCAACCGAGCTGTCGACCGATCCAGAGAGCCCCTCCTATCTAGTTTTTGGCCCGGTCGACCGAGCGGTCGACCGATCCAGAGAGCCCTGCTGTCTGGTTTTTGCCCGGTCGACCGAGCGGTCAACTTATAGGCTTTTGCCTTGGGGACGGTCGATCAGCGAACACTACCAACCCAAAGGTCATTTTTATGACTGTTGGTCGGTCGACTGACATGTCAGTTTTGACCTGACTGAGCCCCAATGACTAATTTTTAGATCCCCTATATATTGGGGTCCTTGAGACTTGTTTTTGTCAAGATTTTCAAGAGCCAATTTTTCATCTTCTTAAGTGTTTTCAGCAAGTTTTTCAAAAGAAGTTTTTTGAGCCAAAACTTTACAACTTTATTTGTTTTCAAAGTTTTGAAAAATCAATGAAAATCAAGTTTTGGGAAGTCTAATTTTGTTCTTCATTTCGTCATCTATCAAGAAGTTTTTCTCAAGTATTTTTCTTTGTGTTTTCTTTTTCAAACACTTTGTTTTACTCATATACTTGAGCTTTTCACTGCTTATCTATCCTTTAGTATCTTGTTTGTAAGAGGTGTTTTATTTGTGATCCTTTATGATCACCAAGAGATTGTTTGTGATCTAAGTGATCACCAAGTCGTAATTTTTCTCTCTTCACTTTGTACATACCCTCTTATGTTGAGTTGTGAGAGTTGAAGTTGTGTACTTATTTTGTAAGTTGTAATTTCTCAGTGGTGGTCCCTTTGTGGAATATCCTTTGTGGATAGTGAAAATCCTTTTATGTGAAGACGGGGACGTAGAGCGATGGCTCGAACCTCGAAACAGATCCTTGTATTTGCGTTTGATTTTCTATCTCTCAAATTCAACTCTTCATATCTTGCATTATTATTATTATTCATATTCATATACATGCTAAATATTATTTATGTGCCCACACTTGTGTTCAATCAAGAAAGTCATTGAAGCATCTTAACTCTTACTTTAGAGAAATCGTGTGGAGAAGTTCCAGAGCCCTTCATGGGGAATTCAGACTCACTCTTGATTACACTTTGTGTGTTGACAATTAGTTTTTAAATTCTACATTATTTGTTCTTGATAGCACTACACCTATTCACCCCCCTCTAGATGTACTTTCAGGAGGTATCAAAGCTTCCAATGGACAACCTTCTCTATGAAGAGTACTTCTCATGCACCTAGGAGCTACAACAGTTGAGCTCCAAGAATAGGGCTTTGTACGAGATTTTCCGGGGGCTGATGTGCCATTTCTAAATCGGCCCTGACATCATAGTGCCTGAAGAAATGTTAACAGACCAAAGAGCTAGGCTGACTACCTATTCCATCACTTGGATAGCAGTCCGGAAGAAATTTACGCCACAGTTCCTGATACCAAGATACATGCACAGATTGTAGCCAGTGAATGTGGCGATGTTATTTTAGAAGAAGATGATAGGGAATATGAAAAGGGTGACTAATTTAAGAGTTATCACTATCAAGCCGGCAGCCTTTGTCCCGTTCAACCATCCTAGTAGGCTTTCTTTCTCTATGGCTGAAGAGATGTGTGATCCCTTCTCCTCCACAAGATGGGATCTTCCTTATGGTCTCTTTCATGTTGTCCAAGTAGTCTATGAACATTCACTTGGACTGCTCCCCGCAATGGTATGCTGCATCCAGCAAGGGCTTTGGACGCTGGCAGATGCATTCTGCAGGGAGGGCACTTTCAAGAAAGTAGGAAAGAAAATTATTGTTCCCCGAGATGGACCACGTTCCAGAATCAAATTGCCATATATATATTTAATGGCATGGTTCGCGGTACACTGCCCTTTTTTTTATCAAGCAAAAAGTCACCTAGAGGGGGTGAATAGGTGATAGTCAATATGCGAAAATGCAACAATTAAAAATAAACAACTAAAAATGGTGAACTCAAAAATAAGAAGTAAAACTGAATTCTCAATTGAGGACTCTAAAATTTCTCCTCTTATTCTTCTTAAATAAGAGTTGAGGTGCACAATTGCCTTCTTGTTTAATTGAGGAAATCAATAAGTATGCGCAAATATAAGCAATGTAGAACAAATAGAATGTATAAGCAATATAGAGCAATAGAAGAAAGTATAAGTAACATAGAATATGAGCAAGAGTAAGAGAAATGGTAATCACAAACACAAAAAATTTGTTTCGAGGTTCGAGCAACTTACTTTACATCTCCGTCTTTACCGCGTGAAAGATTTTCACTATCCACCAAGGATTTCCATAAAAGACTCTATACAAGATCTACATAAGACTCAAAGCTCCAACTCTAATCTTCAAATCTCCACACAAGAGGTGAGCCCAAAGTCAATGAAGAATACAAAATTTGGTGACCACAATGATCACAAACTCTCTCTTTATAACCTCATAGAATTTAGAGATGGAATTTGAGGCTCAAGAAGTGTGTGTGAGGGAAAATCAGTCGAAAAGAATGAACTTGAGAGCTTAGGACTTTCAGAAATTGATTTGGATTGAATGCTTTTTGAAACTTGAAATTTTGAAATTTTTTCAAACAATTTTCAAAACTTTCTCTTGATTTTACTTGATAATACTTGATAATAATTTTTTTTTGAAACTCTCTCCAATGACTCTTATTTATAGGGGTAAATATCATTAGAGTATTAATCTGAACATAAAACAATTATTAAAACTCTAATAAAGTGAAAAAGACCAGTTTGAGAAAAGACAAAATCAGTTTAAATTAAAAACTAGTCGTTTTGCCCATTCTACCAGTCTGGCAGTCGACCAGCCACGGATATTCAAAGTAGCGTTTGCCAGCGGTCGACCCAGAGCTAGAAGCATAAACTCCTGCAAGAGGGCTCGATAAAAAACGGTTGACCAGTCGGTCGACCGACCCCAACGGCTAAGTGAGTTTCAGAGTGTCGGTCGACTGGCGATTGGCCGAATCACTGTGCACAGATACATGAGTATCTATGTTCACATTCGATCGACCGAGATCTGTGCAGAACTCACTGCAGACTCGGGCGATTGACCGGCCAAGGCCAAAAATCCCAAAAATTTTGTTTTTAAATATCTATCTAATTTTGAAAATAAAATATATATGTTAAAAATAATTTGGCAATGATTTAAACTATGAAATAATTGTAAACATTTAGAGATAAAAATCATGGAGAATAGATCAAAAACATGTATAGATAAACTAGTTGAAAACTAGTTATTTTGAAAAATCTTTTTGTGTGTGTGAGACTTCTTGAGTATCAATATAACACTTTAAATTTAAACAATCTAATTTCTTACAAGAGTTGCACTATCTTCAAGTTTTCTTCAAGTGGGCTTCTCAAAATCCATGATTTGATTTTTCGAGCTTGAATCTCATACTTGAATCAACTTGAACACTTCAATATCTTCTTTCTGAGGAACAAATAAATTGAGATCTTAATTCTTGAACCCTGTAACCTCAATGATACTTGAAGTTGATTAGTACCTCATAACCACATGAGTTTTGTAATCATCAAAACGTAAATGGTGATTTTATCCTTGTGCCAACAGTCTCCTCCATATTTATGATGACAAAACTTACGAGTTATTTATAAAAAAATGAAGAGCTTGAAAAAGCTCCCTCTGAAATTATGCTTATAAAATTCAAGTTCAACATGACCAATGGATATATCAATAATAAGCAAGTCACATGCACATCAATAGAATTTACAATTTAGAGCAATATGCATAAAAAAGGCCATACCTGTTCATTCTTCCATCTGCCAAAAAATATGCAATAAAGAGTAAGACAACTAACTTAATATTGCATAAAAATAAGAGAATGAATTTAATGATAATAAAATAACTCAACATACTTCTTCTCTCCCCACTTGATGGATGAATTTAATGATAATAAAAACATGAGAATGAATAAAAAAGACCATCCATCCATCCATTTTGCGTCTATTTGATGGATGGGCAAAACGTATTCAAAATACATGATTTTTAATTTTAGTTAATTGAAATAATATAGATCAAATTCAGATGTTATAGGATTTGTCATGCCCCGCTTCTCAAAATACGCTAGAGCGGAGACACGACGAGAGTCGATGACACATATACGCAAGGAAAATACCTCACCTATATGCGCTAAGCCTTAAGTAACCCGAACAAGATATAAAAATAGATTATAATAAATCATGATCACTGCTATAGCACATATAAATGTCCACACATGATGATAAATAATATGATAATGATATATAGAGAATCATGAACTAACAGGAATAAAAGTAAAGACAAGAGTACCGATGATCAAGTAGAGAGAAACTCCAGCTCCTTATGATGCGTAGAATCTCAATGAACACCTGATCGATAAAATAAAACATCTAATATTTGAATGTACAAATTCAGGATCGTCAGAAAGTGACCCAATGAGTGTGTAAAAAGAGTAAATGTGCTCATGCATATAAATAGTATATATATAATAATATGTCTAAAACTGTAAATGAAAGATAACTAAATAATACCATGAATAAATCTATAAATAAAAGACAACTAATACCTCTGTAAAATAAACAACTGATACTCAAGTGTATAACGTAGATTTGTCTCTAATCTGGTTAGTTATTATTAACCTAACTAATATGGTACTTAGTTGTATCTCATATTACAACTATTTTCCCACGTATCAGACAAAATAATCATTATTGTAACTACATGTTAATGTAATGCATGTGTTTTGGAAGGGTACTGTCATGCCCTGTACCATGGTCAACACCCCTGGCGTTGAATCAGGATAACGACAAGGCTCTAATAACTGAGACCACAGCTCCACACAAAAGACAACTGGTGTAGCACCGTAATTCGAGCACAGCCCTGACAACTAACAACTGATAACTGAATAACTAGGCAGTTTGTACTTCCTTGGTTCCTTATAGTGGAACCCACAACTTGGTATACCATCATAAGTTCTTCCAAAATACATGACATGCATTATCAGACAATTACCCCTTTTCCGGATATGATTTATTTTATTAAAGAGTAATAAAATAAGTTATTATTAAAATAAAATAGTGACCGGATATCTCCAACAATTGATAATATCAATAATAGCTGATAACTGACAACTAAAACTAGTATCTGACAACTGAATAACTACCAGCTAATAACTGACATAGAATATTGGAGTTATAGAGTCACTAATCACAATAGTATCTCTAACTGCTGGTAACTAATAACTGATGTCTAACTCTGAGAATATAATATCACTGATATCAATGAGATCTCTATCACAGTAATTATATCTCTATAATTGAATAACTATAATAACTAGGAACCAATCATGAAGTGAACCATCGAATATCCTCGAGATCAATTTAAATCAATAAATACCAAAATCATAACTGAATAGTGAAACATTCTCAAACAACAAGTGATTTAGAATATCTACTTTTGATACTCAACCAACAAACTCATTTATACTCAAATAATAGAATCAGAAAATAGATCATGAAATACTTACAACTTTAAATCCAACAACGTTAGTCTCATCTGAACTCTATTAAAATTTTTTTGTAAGGAATATAGATCTCAAGTCAACTCCAACTCTCACTAAGTCTGAATATAAGTCTAAGTATCAAGAAGATCAGTCTCTTAATAAAGTAACATCATGTTTAACCTATTCTCAATATCCAATGAATTCTTATCAGAATAATCACCAAATAAACATCTGATAAATACCTCAAATAAATATACTAATTATCCACAAATATGAACTAGGTCAATCTAAAAATCAATCCAATCACAGTCTACGATCCCTGACAATTAGATCCGAATCGAAACGGTAAAACCGTTACACATGAAATGATATAACTCTAATGACTCAATGATGAACTACGAATCTATAAACATTCTAATATCCAGTTCGCTTCTGGTCAATCACCTAGAATATATTTAAATTATTTCTTACAGGATAATACTCTGATCAAAGTATTAAATCATCAGAGTCAGACTCTAAATCATAACACTGTAACTATTTCTAAACTCTGAAAATTAGCCAAACTAACTAATAGTAATTGTCACGCCCCGCTTCCCAAAATATGGAATGCGGGTACATGACGATGGCCAGCAAATACTCAAGAAGAGTGAAATCACTTCCATAAGTACCTTAGGTTATCAACAATGAGCAGGATAACACACATGTATGCATATACAATCAAGTGCATGGATAAAAGCACATATATAAAATACTGAAATATAAGCAATATCATCAACCATATCTGAATAAGACAAGTTAAGAAAAGAAACTGAACTCACTGGAGAAACAGAATATGATCTACGATCAACTCTCTATATCGACTTTCTGATCTAAATACTAAAATATAATAAAGGTCCGTCAGAAGCGGACCAGCAAGAGTACATGAAGGAAAAAAATAGTAAAAGAGAGAATATGAAGATGTAATAATAGTAAGTAGGAGATAAGAAAAGAATAATACATTTGGCAGTATCGAGAACTGAAAGTAATAATAATAACAGAAATAATAAAGACGATAGATCATGTACAAGGAGATCGTACATGCATAGTGTGGCATATATATAATGAACACGAGATGTCCTGGATGAGTAACTGTTGTGTAGTATAATCACAAAATCACAAGAGCACGAGATCACAAGATATAATAACATGGTAAGTTCAGGAACATCATGTAGTCAAGATAATGCATGTCACATGAGTCTCAAAAGTGTCATTATCATATAAATATAAGTCAGGTACTAGATCACTAAAGACAATGCAGGATATGATACAAGTGTATATGTCTAGCATTTTATTAACTTTATACGAATGCAACCATCCTGTGCCCTATCCCATCGGACAACTGCATATCAAATAAGTGATGCGTTAGTGGATCCTAATAGCAGGTAGAAATAATTTACTATACTCAGCTATCATGTAACATGTAATAATAGGTGCACGCATAAATAACAAGATCACATATGGTATCCAAACCCACAAGGGGTCGTCCTTCTAAGCACACCTCCCTGAATTTTCCCTGCTACAGTCTTCCATAATTACCCTGGCTTGGTTAATTTTATTAATCAATGTAAGTGCAAAATAGTGTGTGACTCAGTGTATATGATTCGGAAACAGTGTCATCGATATCATGTGTGACACATGTACATTGGGAACCAAAGATTACAATCTACTCACCTTATAAAAGAATTTCGTCCTCGAAATTCAGCCAGGCATCGACATATGATTCGAAGCAGCATCTATGAGAGTTAGGATTGTTTCAAATTCATAGTCGTATCAATATGATATAACCCACTACCAAGAAAGACATGAGTCATGATCCAACTTATCCTTCTGTCAAGAGTATCACCATAAGTTCGCGGATCAAATTGACTCCCAGAGTTCATAATCAGTCATATTACTTTAGTCCTCCAATCTATTATAGTCATGTTCATCTGATAAGATTACTTCCACCATTTATAGATTAAATCTTTAAGGTCTATTTGTGATCATACTCCAATGACTTATTGCTTTTAATTCTTTTGATCCACTATGATCACATCGAACAAAAATTTCAATATTTCAATTACATTACCATCCTTATAACATCACTCCAAAATTAGATTATTTCTGAGATCACTACATATTGCTCAATTAACAATTTCCCCTGGTTGTTATATCCTTAAATCATTAAAATCCCAAAATCTTAAATCCCTGAGTACATGTTTTATACTCAACCACAGTATCACAGGATAGTGATGAAGATCATGCGATATAATAACCATGCTTTATAATTAAAAGGTAAAATTAAGATCAAGATGAAAGTCAACGAGGAGAGAATCGTGTATACTTCCTGGTGTTGTTAGAACCAGATTTTTCGTAACTGCAACTAGCTCTGGGTAAGATTCGTGGCTTAAATATTGCATAAATTAATTAGAGACTTGACATGTTATTAATTCAGTATTGAGAATGTAATTTTGACTATTTATTAAATAGGGTATAGTTTTACTATAAATTTGGTTAGTTAATATTTCAAATAATTTATTTTTTGAGACCATTTAAAAATATAATTTCATGATAAAATACATGCATAAACTAATAAATTAATGTATAATATTTACATATTACTAGATTATGGATTTTACATTTTTTAGTGATATGTAAAATTTATTGGGCAATTTTTAGATAAACAACCGTTAAATAATGATTATAGGAAATATTGAATTTCATGTTATTATAAGTAATATTATACCAAAATAATTTTATAAGTCCCAAATTATTTTGTCATTTTCTGTGATTTTTCTTAAATTTTTTGAGTTTATTTCGAAATTTTCTGAATTAAAATAAGCCTAAAAATCAATAAAAGGCTTAACGGGCCTGTTTGCTACAGTAACGGGTCTGTTACAGTAATGGGTCTGGGTCTGGTCTGTTACAGTGTTGGGTTGGATTTGCTACAGTAAAATTCTACAATAACTATTTTGAATTTTATTTTTCCTTTTTTTTCCTTTTTCTTTTTCTTTTTTTCTTTAAAATAGGTCCGATTCGGGTCTGGTACACAGAGTCGACCAGGCCTTGATCTGGTGCATAAACCCAGCCCGAATTGGGTCTATCTGGCTGGACCAGATCCTCGCCTGGTGTGGCTGGACTAGAATAATGTCGAACACAATTGTACGCTCACATGAAATGATAAAATAGAATTCACAAACTAATATAGAAAATACAAGAAACATTCATCAACAACCATAAATAATAGTACAAATTAAATACTCACATGAAATGACACGATTTTGGGTCCGAATTGTCATCAGATCTGCACTGCGCGAACCGGTATAGATCTCCGAATCATCTCGTGCGTCGGTCCTCGAATCGCTTGACGTATCGGTACTCTACGAACACGAATCTGGATCGGGTCCGGGTGTTCCGTTACCGGGTTTGGATCGCGCAATTAGATCTGAATCGGGCAAACGAGGGAGCACGACCGTCGACAGCGGAACTCCGGCGAATTTGTGGACAATGCAGGTGCTCAACAGAGGCCGCAGAGGTGTTGTGCTCGACTCCGACGGCACCGCGAGGAGAACGAGGAGAAGAGGGAGTCTCAGCCATGGGGAATGAAAGGGAAGTTGGCCTAGACTGTGCGGTCGTGGTGGCATGAGGTGATGGAAAGGACTTGACTGAGGTGGAACAAGCGACCAGGGGTGGCGCATGCCGGGGTGCTCATGCGGGGTGGTGTGAGGGCTCGGTAGAGGAAGGTCAAAGATGGTGGTTTGATGTGGGGCCGAGATGGTGCACGGTTTGACGAAGGAGGAGGCAGCGGTTATCAGAGGCAAGGCACGGCTGGGGTCAGGCAGAGGAGGTGGAAGGTGGTCGGCTGTGTGGTGATGAGAGGGGAGATGGCGAATACCAGGTAAAGATGGATGAGATGGATTTGTTTAGGGTCAGGTTTATGTTTAGATTAGGAGATAATGAGATTTTTATATAGTGGGATAATGGATAGTGGGTTTGGGTCTAATGGGTTTAGAATATGGGTAATGGGCTAATGATATTAGTAATAAAATAACAACAACAACAATAATACTAATAATAATAGTAATTAACCATCATGATAATAATAACAATTAATACTAAATATAGTAATTAATAATAATAATATCAATAATAATTAATTAACAATAAAAACTTAGGATGCATGATATAATAATGATAATAATAATTAATCTCAACTAGTAATAAAATTATTACCAAACAATAATAATAATATTAACTAACAATAACAATAATAACAACAACTAATATTAATAATAGTGATAACACTAATAATAATAAATAATAATCAAATAAAATAATAATAATAGCAATTATAATAACAACAACTTAATAAATCATAAGCCAAGTTAATTAATAATAATATATAAAATAAAATAAAATTATAGCAAAATAAATATTTAAAAAATAAAAATATAATATTATTAACTGGAGATATTGCAGGATTGTATTTGAGTGGAGTGATTCAGCCTCGAATCCTTCCTAAATGGCACAACTATATATATATATATATATATATATATATATATATAATATATATATATATATATATATATATATATATATATATATATATATATAAATGTATATCAGCCGACGGCTGAGAGACTCTCTCAGCCTGCAGTGACGTGGCTCAATATTTGTTACTGCACTAACTTGCGGCCCGCTTATAGGTAGAAGTTAAATTACTAAACACCCCTTATGAAAAGCTACTCTTTCGGTAACTTCCGTTATTGTTTATTATTATTTCCCCACAAGGCAATTTTTTGACCGCTAGTTTTCAGATTTAGGTTATTGTTTATTATTATTTTTTCCCCTTTTTTTGTCGCTCTTTATAGGATTTAGGTTATTGTTTATTATTATTTTTTCCCTATTTCTTTACCTCTCTTTGTCAGATTTAGGTTCTCCTTTTCATCCTGCGATAAACTTTTTTCTGAAAATATCGTTTTTTTCAAAACAATTTTTTATCTTTTTTATTTAATGTCGACGACTGAGCAGTCTACTTTCCCTGCCAATTCTGGTCGCAGTCGTAAGCTATCTCTATATGGCGATCTAAATATGGAGGATATATCATCTGGTTCAACTTTCTCTCAGAATATTGAAAATATTGAAGTGTTGACATCTTTGCATGCCGATCAACAGGTTTTAATTGTGTCAATTTTTCCCGCAATTTCTTAAATATAGAATTTTTCTCTTTAGTTTATATAGTACTACTGCGACCTATAATCACTTGTTCTAAAGTTTCAGAAATGCGACCACAGTTGAAATATTATTTGAAAATAATCTCCTGCTGTGAAATCTTTTTTTGTGACTGCGACCTAAGTCGCATTCCTTGTTGTTATAATTCGTAGGCGGTTTCTATGGGATTTATATCCATTTGATATATTCATTAGATTGTTGCAGAGTTATGATTCATTTTTTTAAATATTCTTCTTATACGAAAAATTGCGACTACGATCGCAGTCTTTTAGTAAGAAGTTATTTAGATTTCATTCTCTCTGCGACCTTGATCGCAGTTTTTAGAAATTAAAGTTCAGAATTGTGATATTTAAAATATTTATATCTATGTAGTTGTCAATTTGTTTTTGTAGGACCTGAATGCACATGGAGAAATAATCACTTGTTCGAACTATAATTTGTTTTACAAAATAGAATAATCACTTGTTTTAATCTTTTTAGAACAGCGACCACGGTCGCAATTTGATTTTTATGACTGCGACCCAAGTCGCATTCTTTGTTGTCATAATTCTTACACGTTTCTATGTGAATTATATCCATTTTATATATTTATTAGATTGTTGCACAGTTATTATTTTGTTTTTTTAAAAATATGCTCATACGGATAACTGCGACTACGGTCGCAGTCCTTTAGTAAGAAGTAATATAGATTTCATCACATCTGCGATCTTGGTCGCAGTTTTAGAAATTATATTTCAGACGTGTGATATCTAAAAAATATTTATATTTATGTAGTTCGTCTAATTGTTTTTGTAGGATATGAATGCACATGGAGAAATGTCTGGAAGCTCAAATAATTTTTTAGGGAAACAGTTTCTCACGGATGTGGAAGCATATAATTTCTACAATTCTTATGCAAGGAACAGAGATTTTGGTGTGAGAAGAAAGAAATAGATAAGTCACGGAAGCCTCCTCATGAAGTTATTTGCAGAAATTTTGCTGCAACAAGGAAGGTGTGAAGAAGTTGTGTGACAAAAGATAAGAGGGGCTTATAGTGCATCGTCGAATTGACACTAGAGTAGCGTGTCCTGCTGAGATGCATGTTCGTGTTCATTTTTTTTGACAGAAAATATTGGGTTGTCACAAAATTTGTTGATTCTCATTCACATGAATTGTCAAGCCCGGATAAGGTACATCACCATTACTCTCACCAGACTCATCGTTCGGAGATTAGCAGAAACATTATGAGCAATCTGGTTGATGTGGGAATGCGCCCTTCAAATATTTCCCGTGATGTGAATGCAATGAGCCAGGGAGAAGGTTGTGAAGAAGTGAGCCCGCAACAAGTTATTGATTTTACTCGTCAACGTAGAAATAACATTGGCCATGAGTTTATTGCTATCATCAAGTATTTCCAAGAGAAAGACGAGACCGATCCAGAATTTTTCTTTGCAAGTGAAGTCGATAACGCGGGCACACTTAGAAGCATTTTTTTGGGCTGATGGAAGAGCTATTTCCTCGTATTTGAGGTTCTGTGATGTGATAGTTTTTGACACAACATACAGGACTAATCACTTGAGCTTACCATTTGCTCCATTCACTGGAGTAAATCATCATCGGCAGTCAATTTTGTTCGACTGTGCATTGCTTGCTGATGAGCAGAGGGATACGTTTGTGTGGCTATTCCAAAAATGGCTCAAGTGCATGCATGGAGTTGCACCGAAGTTGATTATTACTGATCAGGATGCCCAGATTAGTGACGCCATCAAGATTGTTTTTCCAACTACTCGGCACCGGTTCTGTTTCTGGCATATACGAAAATATATTGCAGAGCAACAAATACCGATGACAAACAAGTATGGAGAAGATATGGTCTCTGATTTCAATGATTGGTACACCTCCCGTGATATAAGCACATGCGAGGAGCGATGACGTCTGATGAATGAAAAATATCATTTAGAAGAAGAAGAAGACAGTTGGTTGTTGAAGATGCACAGACTGCGCGGACACTGGGTTAATGCATATCTCAAGGATATTTTCTGTGCTGGAATGACAACCAGCCAGAGGTCCGAGAGTATTAATTTCTTCTTTGATGGTTTTGTTAATGCAAACACGAAACTAGTGAAATTTGTTCACCAATATGATAAAGCTATTGCTGCCTGTCGTACTTCTGAAACTCAACAAGATTTTCGGGGTTTGAATTCTGTGCCCAACTGTACATCGAATCCATATGAGATACAGGTTTCGAAATTGTATACAGCGAAGATTTTTAAGTTGTTCCAAAAGGAATGGGCAGTTGTAACGACACTGTTTTCAGAAGAGTTGGAACATGACGAACCTGGATCAAAATATTTGGTTGGTGATTTTTCAGAATCAAAAGATTGTTGGGAAAAGGTCAGTTATGAGAAGCGGAGGAGCTACATGTTTCTTTTAGTTGCTCGTTATTTGAAACAGAAGGTATCCTATATAGACATATTCTGTGTATTTTGTGGCGCAATCACGTTACACATATACCGGAATCATATATACTTCAGAGATGGACGTTGGATGCTCGTTACAAAAATGTTACAATTGAAAATGGCATCAGGCCTTTTCCCAGTCAAGGCACTCCACGGACGGCTAGATTGTGGACAATTCATTCAAATTTAATGCAATTCTTGAGATGGTCGCCTATTCTGATATCCATCTTTCAAAGTTGGACGCAGTTTTGGAAAGATTTGCCGAAGAAACCACCAGTGAATACAGAGCCATGTCAGGAAATTATCAGTCATCACAGCCTAAAACTATAGTTGGTTCCAATGGACCGTCGTCGTTCTGCAAGATGGTGAAGAATTGAATATACGTGATCCAATTGGTCCTGTACCAACCAAGGGGAGGCCTAGAGCTGCATCCAGGCTTAAGTTTGGTTTTGAAGATTCTCTATATCAGAAGGAAGTTAAGCATCGAAGATGTGGTAACTGTCAAGAGCTGGGCCATTACAGGACTGGTTGTCCGTTACTGGTATTACATTAAACCTTTTATACAATTTTTTCTAATGATTTATGTTTAAAATTCTAACTATTCCTTTTTTAGTGGCAGAAGAAGTAGGTTTGAGTTGCGTCTATCTAGAAGGAATAAAGTCTTCATTTCTTTCATGAACTACGATCAGGGTCGCACAGTGCAGAGAGATTCATGTCGTATTCTGCCACTGGCGTGTCATTATAATCAGATTTATTCTCATTTTTATTTCTACTACTGTACTATTTTTGTAATTAGTTGTACTTTAAAGTTTTACTGTTACAAACTTGTCCTATGTAGTTTAATTTTTATTTACTTTAACTTAGACAGCGACCGTGGTCGCAGTGTACGTAGATAATTACGACCGTGGTCGCAGTGTTTCTATATCAGGAAATTGATTTGTTGCTTTTAAATTGCCCCCGTCTCTTGGTATATTATTATAACATCTGAATATAGTTGAAGATTCTGCGCACTATTATAATTTCGACAATTTTGCACTATGTTCTTTTTTAATTCCACTCAACGTAAAGTAACATTGCGACCATGGTCGCATCGATATTTACACATTTGAATATTGACTTTCTCCTTATATAACGCTCCATCACTGCGACCCGAGTCGCAGTTGCCTGACGGTATTTTTTATTGTTTTCGGCAACAGTCGCAGCGTTCCCTTTATTTTTTAATTGTAACTTCCATTTCAACATTTTCGCCCTATGTTTTGCTTTAGTCCACTGAACATAAATTAAAACTGCGACCTTGATCGCAGTGTCGACCTTTTTGCCCATTTGAACGTATTATCTGGATGTGTACACCAGTTTCATGACTGCGACCAGAGTCGCAATTGGGTAAAATAATATTTGTGACAAATGTACAACATTTCAACCAAGATTAAGTAGTAAAAACTATAATTCACACAATTAATGTTAGAAAACAGGGTTATATATTTTAAAAAAACAAAATATAAATTTTAAAGTTCTAATCTACTCCTTCTCGTCATCACCATCATAATCAGATTCGTCCTCAAGATTATGACCATGTTCGTCTTCCATATCGCTTTCCGTCTCTTCCACCTCTTTACCAACAATCTCCTCTTTGCTTTCTTCCTCTTCATGTATGTATTTTAGTTCATCAATGAACTCCCAGAACGGGTCGTCTGTATCAAGCTCATCCTCTGACCCGTAGCGAGGCATCGCTTCAGAACTATACATCCAATCATTAGATGATTGGCTTCTTTCGGTGAAGACGGTGGAGAAGACATTTTTGAATCTGATTCTGAATATTGAAAGTAACGAGTTTGAGCAAAACCTATTTAGTATGTTTATAATCCTGTCCTGATGACCCTTTTATATATTTTAATCCCAGAATTCCAAAAGGTTTAAGCTCTCAAATCACGTGAACATGTCCCAAATTTATTTTCTACCTTTTTCCAAAATTGTATACTTCCTAGGTGACTGTTCCGTTATCCAAAACAGTTTAAAAGTTAATACAGTCTTACATTAAATTACTTTGTACTCCAAAATAGGTCATTAATGCGACCACAGTCGCATTGGGAACTGATAAATGATTAAGTAACTGCAACCATGATTGCTGTCTCGATTACAGTATCTTAATATAAGGAAACGCTGTAACTAAAACAGGTCATTAATGCGACTTTGGTCGTAATACAACTGTTGAACGCATGTTTGTTTCTAATATCAGTACGAATTAGTAAAATGCACGGTGTAACAGATGTAGATTGGAACTAATCAATGGAATTTATAATAAATAAATGTATAAAAATGTTTATAAATTAAATCAATAAAACAAAAAATGGCTCAATGAATTGCAATTATTTTTACATTTATAAATAAAAAATTGTTGTATATTAATAAATTGTCAACTGTCAGTCTTCAAATACCATCCTTCTTATCATTTTTGTTTCTTCATCCCTACTCTTCTCTCTATCTGCAAGTATCATGTATGCAAGCTCACTTCTTAGTCTCTGTACATCAGCAGCCGTAACAGTATCAATAGCTGGTGGACTATCAAATGCTATACTTTCCATGTACTTGCATACATATACAGCGCAATCAACACTGAAATTTGCACAGAGTAATCATTAAATGAAATTAAATTTTGTACTAAAAAAAGGTAGAAAATATGATAGGTAAGGAGATGTCAAAAATTTATATACCTGTTTGCTTGTTGGGGGTATCTTGTGTATTTTATATTTATTTTTCTCATTAATTTATTGAAATCAATCTCAAAAATCTGTAATAATCTTTCTTTCTGCAATGTCAATAGAAAAAATCAGTATTAATCAAATTAAATGCAAGTTTCCAGTAATCGAAATATTAAATTTCAACTCACCATTATTCTTGCATCTTTTTGATAAAGCTTTAATATACTACTAGTTTTTTCAGCTGGGACCAAAGATTGTAAAAATTCACTCTTCTGTATGGCAATCAAGTACCAACAAGGTCCAGTGAAATCCGGGATCGTTGGCACTGTGTTTGTGATTGATCGGGAAGAACATGTACTGCAAATCATCTGTCCAGTTTTTCAACAGCTGCTGCTTGATGAAATGATCTTCCAGATCTTTACTTTTAGATACAACACCGTGCTGTGAACAACAAAAAAAAATTCAAAATGAATTCAAAGTATAAAAAAATTTATGAAAATTAGAAGTCATTACGTCAAGACAACAGACTGTGATCATGGTCGCAGTGTTTTTTAATTAACCCGCTTTTATATTAATTAATGCAGCGACCAAGGTCGCAGTGTTGTTATTGATATAGACTGCCAGGAATTGCAATCTAGGTCGTATACTTTTCATTACTAAAATTATATTCGTGGTGATTAATTTTATCATGGACTGCGACTTAGGTCGCAGTACATTCTGCTCCTGTTATATTAACACGCATAGCGACCAAGGTCGCAGTGTTGTTGTTGATTAAGACTGCCGCCACCAACTGCGACCAAAGTCGTAACCTTCATTTTAAATTGATATTCGGGTGAAATAATTTAATTATAAACTGCGACCTTGGTCGTAGTACATTCGTTATGCCTAAATAGCAATAAAGACTATTAGTAGAATATTTAACGTTCAAAGATTTAATTCACCAAATTAATTAGGAAATTGATATTACATTAAACCATAAAGGAGAAAATAGATGTTTACCCAAGCTTCGCTCCAAAAGAATATACTTTTTTAATCCTCCTCTTTTCTCTAGATGCTGCATGTAGAAATGAATTATATTCGCATCTAACTCTCTACTGAACATCAGGTCCTCAATGTCATTTTTTGCAACAATGATTCCGTTGTCGGTATCCTGATATGCAGTAGAACTGCAAGAAATTCAAAACAAAGTTAGTAATTAAATTGTTCTTATATAAATATATAACAGTTTTTTGATATGATTTATAATAAAATTAATTAACTTACTCAGAGAAGGCCTTGTCCAAGAATTTTTTTTTATAAGAGCTTGTTGATGGGACTACAGAATTCTGTATGCTATGGTTTCAGTCAATTCTCTCGTTTTTGACTGAGTGGGGGAAATCTGTTTGTCGCCGAAACCAGCGGCAGAAGTCTGAACCGCAGGCTGTGGAAGAGGATGTTCATTAATTTTCTTCTTCTGTTTTGGATAAACGAAGATGGAGTCATCGCGATCTCTTTCAGTGCGCTTGCGTTCTTTGACTCCCTTTTCTATCGCTCCTTTAGAGTAATCCAAAACTGTTTTTTTTAAGGATTGCTTCCGAGCCGAAGTATGTTCTTGATTTTTTCTTCAGAAGCTCTATCTTTTTGGAGTTCTTGAATCTGTTGAGTTATATTCAAAGAAAAACTGGGGATATCTACCCTAGAAATATTTACAATAAATTCAGAACCAATGATTTCATCTTCTTCCAAATTTTTTTTCTTCTTCTCTTCAGCCTGCTTCTCCATCTGCTCTATCATCCTTTTCTGCTTCTTCTCCTCTTTTCCCTTCCTTCTCCTCTCCTCTTCTTTCATCCTCTCCTTCCGCTCTTCCCCCTCTTTCTTCTTTTTCTCCTGCCTCTTCTTCTCCTCCTCTAACTTCCTCCTCTTCTCCTTTTCCTGCTCCTCCTCTTCTTTCCTCCTCTTCTCCTTCTCCTTCTTCTCCTTTTCGCTCCTCCTCATCTGCTGCTCCTCCTCTTCCCTTCTCCTCTCCTCCTCTCTCCTTCTCTTCTCATTCTCCTCCTCTTTCCTCCTCCTCCTCTCCTGCCCCTCCTCTTCCCTCCTTCTCTCCTCCTTTTCCTGCTCCTCCTTTTCCCTCCTCCTTTTCTTCTTCTCCTCTTCTTCCCTCATTCTCCTCTCATTCTCCTTCTCTTCCCTCCTTCTCTTCTCCTTCTCCTTCTCCTCCAGTTCTCTCCTCCTCTCCTCCTTTTCCTTCTCTTCTTCCATCCTTCTCCTCTCATGCTCCTCCTCTTCTCCTTCTCCTTCTCCTCCGCAGCAGCGGCTGCTCTCAGCAGCTCTTCTTCTTCTTCTTTCACTTTTAATTTCCTTTGCTGCTTTTTTAATTTTTTCTTCTCTCTTTTTTCTCTTCTTTTTTTTCTTTAATTCAGCCTTGAGTCTGTTCTCAGTCTCCATTTTTTCAATTTTTCTTTCAAACTGAGAAACATATTCTCTCAAGTACTGATTTTCATTCCTTAACACTTCTATTTCTTCAGCTTGTTCATCCCGTGGTGGTGACAAATAACCTATAAAAGTTGGTTCTTACTCACTCGTTTCTTCTTACTTAATTATTTTGGCCGCTTCTGGCTCCTTTTCTGCCGGGATGTTAGCTTGATTATATGTATTGCCTTCTTCTTCTTCTTCTTCATCTTCATCATCTTCTTCTTCTTCTTCCTCCTCCTCTTCCCCTTCAACAGGAAGGCCAACCATATTTTTTTTTCATCATTAGAGATGTTGGCTATTAGACTCAAAATCTGAAAATAAAAATAAAAAATTAAGTTAAAACCAAGACAATGAAATAATTATACTGCAACCACGGTCGCAGTTTATTTATTAAATATTTATGATAAGAATGCGACCATGGTCGCAGTTTGTTTGTCCGGCACATAAATTTAACTGCGAAGACTTGCAGCTCAATACTGCGACCATGATCGCATTTAATGTATACGGTATAATCAGGAGAATGCGACCATGGTCGCACATTGTTTGTCCGGCACATAAAATGAACTGCGAAACGTGCAGCTCAATACTGCGACCATGGTCGCAGTTTATTTGTACTGCACATAAAAAGAACTGCAACTTACGATATGTGTGTCAAGCTCATTTAGATCAACTTCAAGCAGAGATCTGCTAATGTTTTGGAGGTCCCAACTTACTGCGCGTGGGGTTTTCTCCTCCAAACTAGACCTCGGCTCAAAAATAAGAGCCCTCTCACATATCCAATACTGTAAAATGCAAAATTAAATTAGTTTACACAAATATTCACAAGATTATCGGGAAATTTCATATAATGTTGGCCAAATTTGATATTCATACTTACAATAATTTGCACGGAGCATCCTTGCAGCTCGTACGTGGTGTGCCTGAAGATGTCCATTGACTCAATCAGGAATTGCCAAACAGTTTTAGCCCAGCATATTGTCCTCATCAGTTACATATTGGCAATCTGTTCCACAATATACCACGGCACCGTGCATTTACTGCCAGAAAAGAATAGAGTGACCGACATGTATAGGATGTTATTGTAGTAAAGTCTTGAGCTGCAAGTCTTTGTTTGTCTCTTATAATTTCATGTAAAGTCACTTGCTGCTCAAACTGTTCATCCTTTGTCACATCTAATTCACCCCTCCTCCTTTTCTTGATCAGAAGATCATCCAAAGCCTCTTCAATAGATACTTTCGTGATCTTCTTTATATTGGGGAAATAATGTTTTATAACCCCTCTGTCCTTCATCGTACAGGTCTTATTCATAATAAAATCCGCCCCAATGATAGGTAGACCAAAAGTTAGGGCAACATCCTCCACTGTTAACTCAATTTGTTTGCCCTCAATTCTAAAGGTCCTTATATTCCTATCATATTGGTCTAAAATTCTCAGTACAGCAATATTTGATTTTAGACCCTTTTCACCCCCAAATTCCTCATTGTAGAAGGCCATGAAGATTGGGCCTAATGGGGTCTTCTTGATCGCATCTAAGAAATCAGCCTGAATGTACTTTTTGAATTTCTTTATGAACTCGCGCATAGGTTTTAGGCTCGATCTCAGAGGACGAACCTTCATCTGTTCTTTACCTATAGATGAAGAAAAATAAAAAACTTTACCAATGATTATTTAAAAATTATAAGGGAATAAAAAGCAAATTATTTTTTAAACACTGCGACCAGGATCGCATAAGCCTACAGTGCAAATGTAAACAACTCCGACCGGATCGACACTGCGACTAAGGTCGCATAAGCCTACAGTGCGAATATAAACAACTGTGACCCGAATCGACACTGCGACCAAGGTCGCATAAGCCTATAGTGCAAATATAAACAATTGCGATTCAGATAGACACTGCGACCAAGGTCGCATATGCCTACAGTGCAAATATAAACAACTGCGACCCGAATCGACACTGCGACCAAGGTCGCATAAGCCTACAATGCAAATATAAACAACTGCGATTCGGATAGACACTACGACCAAGGTCGCATAAGCCTACAATGCAAATATAAACAACTGCGACCCGGGAATGAAAAAACAGATGACGTTAAATATACTGCGACCATGGTCGCATAACACTACAACGCATATTGAAACAACTGCGACCCATGTCGTCAAAGTAGGGAATAAAAATCAAAGGACGTTTCATATACTGCGACCAACGTCGCATTCATCTACAACGAAAAGTTCAAAAAAAATTAAAATTTTAAAACTCTACGATCTAAGTCGCACAGATCTGCAAATATAATTTTAACAACTGCGACATATAGTGTATGAAAAAAAAATTTTAAAAACTATTAGCAAGGTCGCATACATCTACATCGCTTTTTCCAAAATACTGTGACCATGGTAAAAATAGAAGGAAATGAAAAAACTTGAAAAAAAAAGACCTTTGTCGTTGTGTTACAAAATTTTATAAATTTAAAATTTATTTATGATCTCAAGTTTCAGAATCTCTCTCTTATTTGCGACCATGGTCTCAAGTTTTTGCAAAAAAAAAAGAGACAGAAACAGAAAATAAATCTGGAAAAAAATTATAACTATTAAAATTCACAAACCCTAAAAAAAATTTGCTTTCGTTTCACCATTATCTTTTTCGGCAGATGATTTCTTTGGCGCCATGTGTTGCAAATATATTTTTTTAAAAACAGATCAAATTTGTCAAACAATAGAACTAATCTCTTCAGAATGATCAGGTGAAATTTTAGAGCTGTAAATTTTTTTGAAAGGAAATATTTTACATAAGGTAAAAAGTTATGAAGGAGGGTATTTTCGGAAAATACAATGTTGAGGTGACTGATAGTAAATTAGGCGGGATTTTTCAGGTTTTTGTCCGCCAAAATTTATGAGAAGTTTGTGGCTATGATGTTGCCACGTCCCGCCGGCTGAGAAACTTTCTCAGCTGGTGGCTGAGGTACAGTAACCCCATATATATATATATATATATATAAAAATAGAAATATGTATATCAGTCGACAGCTGGGAGTCCCTCTTAGCCTGCGGTGACGTGGCACATTATTAGCCACACTAGGAAGGACGGCCCACATATTTAAACAGTTAAAATTACTAAATGCCTCTGCGATAAAAGATAGTGGATCTGTTTAGTTTATTTTTTTATATTTCTGACGTTAGTCAATATTGTCACAATTATCTTTTATAACTGCAACCAAACTGCGACCAACTGAATATGAATCATGTCTCTTCAAGTGCAACTTCATCAAATCACGAAACAAATTTGAATGCTTCTTTATTAAATCTTTTTTTTTTCTAGGTTTTATATATTTTAGGAATGCGCCTAAGCTCATAGTGGTCAATAAAATAATTTCTCAATAGTTTTAAATTTTTTTACACAGATATTATATATTTTAGGAATGTGCCTAAACTTGTAGTGGTCAATAAAATAATTTCTCAGTAGTTTTAAAAGCATTCTTTGTCGCAGTCTACAATTATAAATTATTATTATTTTTTTAAATATTGCATGCGAATAAGGACTACGACTATGATCGCAGTGCTTAATGACAGCATGTTGTGGATGATTATTTTGCTAGGTTAAATGTAATAACGGTGACTAAGAACTGATACTATAGTTGCAGTTTATGTATTATTTTATATATTTGTTCTTCACCAGAGTTGATAAAAAATTATATAAAAAAATAACAGTTTTTTTATGTTTCACGCATGTTTTTTACTTTTCACTGTTGCTGTTTATTTCTCATTATTTTGATCCATTTTTTTCATTATAATTTCGATGTAGTAGAATTATGAATTTTATAACTGTAGATATATTCAACAGAAAATTCTCTATAAATTATAAATATTTAAGGAAAAATTTTGTTGTGGATGAGTTTTTGCTAGTTTAGAAGTAAAAAGGGGTATTTTGGTCAATTTGATTCACGATTCTTTAGGCGGGATTTTTTTGATTTTTTTGGCGCCTACACTCTGCGATCGATATGTGGCATATATACAGGGGTTGTTGTATCTCAGCCGACGGCTGAGAGAGTTTCTCAGCCGTGGTGACGTGGCTGAATATATGCCACATATTGGTCGCAGAGTGTAGGCGCCAAAAAAATCAAAAAAATCCCGCCTAAAGAATCGTGAATCAAATTGACGAAAATACCCTTTTTTTACTTCTAAACTAGCAAAAACTCATCCACAACAAAAATTTACCTTAAAAATTTGTAATTTACATTTTTCTTTTTAGTTGAATATATCTACAGTTATAAAATTCCTAATTCTACTACATCGAAAATATAATAGAAAAAATTTGGATGAAGATAATGTGAAATAAACAGCAGTAGTGAAAAGTAAAAAACATACTTGAAACATAAAAAAACTGTTGTTTTTTATTTAATTTTTTATTATTTTATTTCGTGTTATTTTCAAATCATATAGGTTTAATAAAAGAAATTGAAATGAATAGAAAAATGAAATTTAATGTGGGGCAATCGTATATTGATTTTTCTATTACAAATGTACAGTATAAAAAAAATAATGAAATACAATGATTAATTATTTCGCATTCCTTATCCAAAAAAAATTCATAACAGACGAAACATGATATCGTTCAGCACATTCTGACCGTTTTACAAAGTCTGCGATCATAATCGCAGTCATAATATAATAAAACTTTCGAACATTGCGACCATGATCGCAGACATAATATAATATAACTTTTAATTTTATATGACGACTGCGACACTAGTCGCAGTCATAGTATAACAAAACTTTCTATCACTGCGACCATGGTCGCATACTTAATATAATATAACTTTCAATTTTATATCACGTCTGCGACCCTAGTCGCATTCCTTATTCGCATAAAAAAACAGACGAAAAATGCTATCGTTCAGCACTGCGACCTCGTTCAGCACTGCGACCATAGTCGCTATCTTTTTTTGCATGCCTTATGTAACAGATTTTTGATAATTTTACAAATTAGATTAGCAATGCGACCCTGAGATCAGTCCGCGTATATCACATCTTATAAAATATTATATTAATTACTCTGAATTAAATGAAGTAATTAATATTCTATCTACCGTGATACAACAACAGTCTCGAAAAAAGAGATGCACTAATATTAATCTCGATAAAGGAAAGATGTGCACCATACGTAATCTAAAGATATAAGAAAAATATTCTATAAAAAGTTAATTTGTACTTCACGTAATAAACCTCTGAAAAAAAGGAACTCTTCGGATTCTCCCGCCATAACTCTTCAATTAAATATTTAATTTTTTTACCACTTCTTCCAATACTCAACCGTCACCTATAACAATTATTATTGCTATTCATGTTCATTCACATTATTGACCTTTTTATAGTGCTTGTAACTAATATATTATCTCATATTTAAAACTATATTTTTGCTCTTCCTTTTCAATTTGATTTCAAAACTTCCAGAAAACAATTCATTCTTGAATCATGTCTTTCCCATCTTCTTCCTCTGAACACTCAGATTTCAACTTCAATCATTCACCCGCCGGTCCTCTTTCTTCAGGGTATTCTAGTGAATCTGATACCAGTCTGGACTTCACTCCTTTTTACTATCTCACTACATCAAATAATATTTTATCTGATCCTCCTCTTCATGAGGATGATGAAGTTTTCATGGGGCTTAGTGAGGAGGAAATTATTCCTCTGCCACTTGACAGAGACATGCTTGATGAAAGCATGTCCTCTGATGCTGGAGGCTCGCTTCCTTTGAGCATATCTTTAACAGGTTCTTCTCGATACGGATCGGACGAAGAACTTGATAGAGACGATCCATTCTGGGAGTTTATTGATGAATCAAAAAAATCTCAAAAAGTGGAAGCTGATGAGGAAATAAGTGATGAATAGGAAGACGAGGAGAATGAAGACGACGAATCTGCTTATGATGGTGATGACGACGAGGATTAGGATTTCCTGATCTTCTGATATTCAACGTTATTTTGTCCTTTTAATAGCTTTTAATGCTCTTTTTTTGTAAGGTTTCTGTTGGCCCAGAGGCCTTCCACTCTAGTTTTGATGATGATTAACTCATGTAGTTATGTGTACTAATAATCTTGTGATTTTAGTTTCAGATCATTAATCAAGTTATTAGTAGGTGATTAACTTCAACAAGATGATTTGGAAGCTTTCACATGTTGATTCAAGAGCCCGAGCGTCAAAGATCATATATAGCACTTGCTCAGTGGATCAAGGAGTTTTGGATCGAGTCGGCTTGGAGACGGCGCTCTACAAGAAGACTTCGGTACCATAGCTTAGTTTTGTATTTAGATCCAAATTGTAAAGATTAGAATAGTATGATATGCTCAAGTTCACAACACACACGTTTCATGTTTTGAATATTGGTTTTCGATTTTTCCGTTTTTGGTTTAACCGATCTTGGTTTTATGAATAGATAGATCAAAACAAGTTTACATGGTTTAATGTATATTAGATTTGTTCTATATACATGCATGCTTAACTTCCTAGACAAACATAGTTTTGACTTACTTATTCATGTGTTTTATGTTTTGGTATTTTTAACAAAACATATTTTGGAATTAAAGTCAAAAACATGGATATATATATGTTTCATGTATATAGGATTATATCCATATACATCATGCCTAAATGTTGTTTAATACCATGTTTTTGTATTTGGATGAGTTTTGGACAAAGGTATTTTCAATTCAAAAATCTAAGTTTAGAAAATACAGTTTTTGGTTTTGGCAAAATTTCTATAACACAAAAATGTTTCAAAATGTTTGAAATTTGTGTTGAAATTTTTAACACAAGTTTTTATATCAATGTAAAATGATAAAACTATTTTTGTGTATTTTTAGAAGATTTATGAGAATTTTTAGATTTAAAAATTACATATTTTTTCTGACCAGAATTGCTGCTGCCAGGCTAGGTCGGTCGACCGGACGGTCGACCGTACCAAGTAGCCGGTCGACCGTAGCGGTCGACCGACGTGCACGGATACGTGCACGCTGGCTGTCCCATAAGCCGGTCGACCGCACGGTCGACCAACTGAGAGCAGGTTGCTCTCTGTTTGTTCCCGGTCGACCGAGCTGTCGACCGACCAGAGAGTCGTTGCTCTCTGGTTCTGGGGACGGTCGACCGGTAGCTGCCAGCGGTCAAATATGACCGTTGGACGGTTGACCGACCGGTCGACCGGTGGTTCATTTTTGGCAGTTTCTGCTGCCAACGGCTATATTTTTCTGGGGGCTATAAATACCCCATTAATGACCTGTTTTCTCTAAGAATTTTTGGACGAATTTTCTGAGCTTTCTCTAGTGTTTTCACAGCAATCAAAAGAAGTTTTTGGGCTTTAATTGAACAATTTATTTGGTGTTTTTGCTAGGGTTTGGAAAATCAAGAAAGGGTTTTTGGGAAAAGATTTTGATTCAACTTCTTCATCTTGGTTTCTAGTTTTTCCCAAAGATTTTCTTTGAGTTTTTGATTTTCATTCCTTTGGTTTTCTTCACATTTGAGCTACATCTACTATCTTATTCTATAGGATCTTTGTGTGGGAAAAGAGATTGTTTGTGATCTTTTGATCACCAAGTTGTAAACCCAATCTTTACTTGGCTTTGTGCCTTTGGGTTGTATCCCTCAAGTTGTGAGGTGATCCTTGTGTTGCTTTGTGCTAATCCCTCAAGTTGTGAGGTGATTGTTTGTTGGCTTGGTGTTGTGCCTCAAGAAGGAGGTTGTGTTTGTAAGGAGAGGAGTTGGGTACTCCTTGTAATTGTTATTGCCCCAAATCCTCGGTGGAGGTTCCCTTTGTAGGAGTCCTTTGTGGACAAGCTAGTGGACTTGAAATCCTTCTGGGTGAAGGCGGGGATGTAGAGCTGGGTGCTCGAACCTCGAAACATATCTTGCTGTTTGCACTTGATCCCTTGACTCTTACTCTATCTCTCTCTCTCTTTACTTTGTGCCTTGCATCAGTTCATATTGTTCATTCATAATTATTTGCTTGGCTTGTTTGAGTGTGCATCTCTTGTTATTGCAATTAGTTTTTAAATTCCGCATTAAGTTCACTAGATTAGCATCATCACCTATTCATCCCCCTCTAGGTGATTTTCAGTTTCTTTCTGATCATATTACGTTATAAATAAAATTTACTTCTATCTGTAAAATAATCTTTCATATTTTAAAAATACATATAAAGTATACCGTATAGTTATCATTTCTGCATCTTATCTACGATAATGGTCGCAGTACTCATATAATAATTACATATGAAACTGCGACCACGGTCGCTGTCCAGTCATAAACAGTTTGATCGTTTTGCATTCAATAAAGTTAAAAACAGTTACCATGGTCGTAGTCCAAAATTAAACTATATAAACAGATAATACTGCGAACATGATCGCAATCCTCTCAAATCAGTATATTTCACTGTATATCACAAATTAGAAAACTGCGATTGCTGTTCTTAAACACTGTGACCATAGTCGCAGTCCTACTTCGCATGCAATAAGTAAAAAAAATTCGTAGTTTATAGGCGGCTGAGACAACAGTTACAGTGAAGAGCAAATATATAAAATCATACGTAAACTGCGACTATAGTATCTGTCCTTAATAACTGTTATTACATTTAACCTAGCAAAAAAATCATCCACAAAAATGTTGTCGTAAGTACTGCGATCATAGTCGCAGTCCTTGATCGCATGCAGTATGTAAAAAAAAATTTAATAGTTAGGCGGCTGAGACAACAGTCACAGTAAAGAACAAATATATAAAATAATACGTAAACTGCGATTATAGTATCAGTTCTTAGTGACCTTTATTACATTTAACCTAGTAAAAAAAAACGTCCACGACATGCTCTCGTTAAGCACTGCGATTATAGTCGCAGTCCTTGTCTGCATTCAATATGTAAAAAAATAATAATAATTTATACATTACATGCGAAAAAAGTAAACTGCGACTATAATCAAAATCAATAAAATTCTTACAGATTATATCATAAAAAATCTACAAATTAAATAATTGTAGACTGCGATAAAGAGCGCTTTTAAAACTATTGAGAAATTAATTTATTGACCACTATGACCTTAGGCGCATTCGTAAAATATATAATTTCTGCGTAAAAAAAATTTAAAACTGTTGAGAAATTATTTTATTGACAACTACGAGCTTAGGCGCATTCCTAAAATATATAATATCTGCGTAAACAAAAAAAATTAATAAAGAAGCATTCAAATTAGTTTCGTGATTTGATGAAGTTGGTCGCAGTTTGGCCGCAGTTATAAAAGATAATTGTGACAATATGGGCTTACTGTACCTCAGCCTGCAGGCTGAGAGAGTTTCTCAGCCTGCGGGACGTGACTGAATATAGGCCACACATCGGTCGCAGAGTGTGGGCGCCAAAAAAAATCAAAAAATCCCGCCTAAACAATCGTGAAACAAATTGACAAAAATACCCCTTTTATATGACGACTGCGACTTCTAGCATTGAAAAGTAAAAAAACATTCCATGGTCGCAGACTTAATACAGAATAAAGAATACCAGACAAAAATGCTATCGTATAGCAATGCGACCTCCTTCGGTACTGCGACCAAATTCGCAATCTTCTTTCTCATGCCTTATGTAAAAGAAGTAATTAATATTATATCTACCGTGATACAACAACAGTCTAAAAAAAAGAGACGCACTAATGTTAATCTCCGAGAAAGGAAAGATGTGCACCATACGTAATCTAAAGATATAGGCAAACAATTCTATAAAAAGTTAATTTGTACTACACGTATTAAACCATACTCAACCGTCCCCTGTAACAATTATTGTTACTATTCATGTTCTTCCACAATATTTATCTTTATATAATGCTTGTAACTAATATATTATCTCATACCTACAAACTATATTTTTGCTCTACCTTTTCAATTTGATTACAAAACTTTTTAAAAAAAATTCATTCTTGAATCATGTCTTCCCCACCTTCTTCCTCTGATCACGTAGATTTCAACTTCAATCGTTCTCCCACCGGTCCTTTTTCCTCAGGATATTCTAGTGAATCTGATACCAGTCTGGACTTCACCCCTTTTAACTATCTAACTACATCAAATAATGTATTAACTGATCCTCCTATTCATGAGGATGATGAAGTTTTCATGTGGGTTAGTGAGGAAGACATTATTCCTCTGCCACTTGACGGAGACATGCTTGATGAAAGCATGACCTCTGATGCTGTAGGCTCGCTTTCTCGCAGCAGGTCAGACGAAGAGCTTGATATAGACGATCCATTCTGGGAGTTTATCGGTGAAAAAAATCTCAAAAACAGTAAGATGATGAGGAAATAACTGATGAAGAGGAAGACCAGGAGAATGAAGACGACGAATCTGCTTATGATGGTGATAATGACGAGGATTAGGATTTCCTGATCTTCTGATATTCAACCAAATTTGTCTTCTTTTAAAAAGCTTTTAATTCTCTTTTTTTGTAAGGTCTCTTTCACACTGTATTAACTTATAAAGCTCTTTTTAATTACATATCCGCTGTTCTTAAACACAGCGACCTTAGTCGCAGTACTGCGATCATAGTCGCAGTCCCATGGTCGCATAATATATATAAAAAAACCAATTTAATTGTTCATAGGAGTATCAGACAACATTCAGAAATTATACGAAGGACAAATATTTGATGACTAACAGTTGACAATTTATGGTCGTAGTTACTTAATCATTTATCAGTTCCCAATACGACTATGGTCGCAATAATGAACTGTTTTGGAGTTCAAAGTAATTTAAAATTATAGTGTATTAACTTTTAAACTGTTTTGGATAACTGAACAGTCACCTAGGAAGTATACAATTTTTGGGAAAAGATAGAAAATATATTTGAGAGATATTCACGTGGTCCGAGAGCTTAAACCTTTTAGAATTCCGGGATTAAAAATATATAAAGGGTCATGAGCGAAGGATTAAAAACATACTAAGTTATTTTTGCTCAAACTCGTTACTCTCACTGTTCGGAAAATACATTCAAAAAATGTCTTCACCATCACCACCGTCTTCACCGGAAAGAAGCCAATACATTCAAACAATGTCTTCACCATCACCACCATCTTCACCGGAAAGAAGCCAATCATCAAATGATGATTTTATGTTTAGTTCTGAAACAATGTCTCGCTACGGTCAGAATCTGAGCTTGATACAGACGACCCTTTCTGGGAGTTCATTGATGAACCAAAACACAAACATGAAGAGGAAGAAAGCGACGATGAGACTGTACCTGAAGAGGAGGAAGAGACAGAAGACGAAAGTGATACATAAGACGAAAGCATGACTCTTGACGACGAATCTGATTACGATGGTGATGACGACGATTAGAAGTTAAAAAATTGTATTTTGTTTTTCTTTTTAAATATATATAAATCTGTTTCTAAAGTTAATTGTGTGAATTACATTTTTTACTACTATGTATTGGTTGAAATACTGCGACCATGGACGCAGACTTAATAAATACACAGCGACCTTGGTCGCAGTTGCTGGACTTTAGTCTTAATCAACAACAACACTGCTACCTTGGTCGCAGTTTCTGACCGTAGTCTTAATAAAATAAACTGCGACCTTGATCGCAGTTGTTGGTGTTTAGTCTTAATAAAATACACAGCGACCTTGGTCGCAGTTGCTGGTCTTTACTATTAATCAACAACATCACTGCGACCTTGGTCGCAGTTGGTGGTCTTTATAAATAATCAACAACAACACTGTGACCTTGGTCGCAGTTGATGGCCGCAGTCTTAAAAAAATAATCTGCAACCTTGGTCGCAGTTGCTGGTCTTTAGTCTTAATCAATAACAACACTGCGATGAGGTGACACGTCACCGCAGCAGTTGCTTAGTCGCAATTTTTGGTCGCAATGTCGACCCTGGTCGCAGTTGTTTCTGTTTGCACTGTAGTCTTATGCGACCTTGGTCGCAGTGTCATCTCTGGTCCAAGTTGTTTTGTTTGCAATGCATGACTGCGACCAAAGGTCGTAGTTTATTAAAAAATAAATATGCTTTTTATTTATGTCCACGCATTTATCTCCAGGCATGTGAAAATGATACAAAACGATCTCTTATACAATAAGATTGAGTGTTACAATATAGCAGTACAAAGAAAACTAAACATCAAAAAGAGCCATTGTTGACTAAGAGCAGTAGTGTTATTGAGGTCTTTTTATTTATGTCCAGGCATTTATCTCCAGGCATGTGAAAATGATACAAAACGCTCTCTTATACAATAAGATTGAGTGTTACAATATAGCAGTACAAAGAAGATTAAACATCAAAAGAGCCCTTATTGAATAAGAGCAGTGGTGTTATTGAGGTCCCCCTGTATTAAAAAACTGGAGACGTCGAGGACCATGACTTCTTCTCTTGCGGACGACGAGGACCATGACTTCTTCCCTTGTGGACGAACATCGATCAAGTTCACCGGCCAAAATATTCTCCCAGAGGCCCAGCGAACCTGAAAAAGGATAATCAAGCTCTGGGTCATCTTCGTGCATAGGGTCATCTTCATCCATGGAGGCAGGCCCCTGTTAGAGACTCTGAAGAAGGCGGAAATTCTCAGAGCAATTGCTCTCAAATGAAAACAGTCTAATTATGGGCTGTTAAAGGGAGAGTGTGAGCCCTATTTATAGCCAGCCCATAATAACCATAATTAATGGTTCATTAATCAGAACCGTCGGCCTTAATGGTCTCCAACCGCCAGCGCCGATTTGGCATTAAAAGACATTAACGCCTAAACCCAATGAAGAGCCGACGCGTGGACAACAGCTTCGGGAAACAACGAATGGTGCGGGTTCGTCAACGTAGACTTGACGTTAAAAAGATCTCATAAAATCTTTATGACAGGTCGCATCTCAGGAGTGACTCCAAGTCGCATCAGACAACAGACAACTTTTCATTTTTCATTTAGATTCAAAAAAATGACTTAATCCAAATAACACTTAATAAAACAACAACACGGCGACCTTGGTCGCAGTTGCTGGCGGCAGTCTTAAACCAAAACAGCAGTGTCGACCTTAGTCGCTATGCATGTTAATCTAAAGGAAAACACTTACTTAACGTACTGCGACGAAAGTCGCAGTCCATGTAATGCAACCTTAGATTGCAGTTGCTGGCCATCTTTATCAATAACAACACTGCGACATTGGTCGCATTTAAACATGTACACTGCGACCAAAGTCTTTGACTAAGGTCGCAGTTTAAATGTACAATGCGACCAAAGACTCTGACTACATTATATACAAAAAAAATAAACTATAAAGTAGAATTTTATCGCAGGCTGAAAACATTGATCTGAAAAGATTTTATATTTTCAAAAAAAAATTTATCCCAGGCTGAAAAGGAGAAACTAGATCTTTCAAAAAAGAGGTAAAGAAATAAGGCGAAAAGTAATTTATATCCTATAAAGAGCGGCAAAATAAAAGGGAAAAAATAATAATAAACAATAAGGAAAAGTTATCAAAAGTGGTATTTGGTAATTTAACTTCTTCCTAAAAGCGGGCCGCAAGTCAGTGACGTAACAAATTGAGTCACGTCACCGCAGGCTGAGAGAGTACTCTCAGCCCGCGGGCTGATATACATTTCTCTCTCTCTCTCTCTCTCTCTCTCTCTCTCTATATATATATATATATATATATATATATATATATATATATATATATATATGAGAAAAATGGATATCAGCCGGCAGGCTGAGAGAACTCTCTCAGCCTGCGCTGACGTGGCTCAAATTGTCACGTCACTGACTTGCGGCACGCTTTTAGGCGACTGTTAAATTACCAAATACCCCTTATGAAAAGCAACTCTTAGAGCGTTCCCTTGATTATTGTTTATTATTATTTTTCCCCCCTTTTATTTTGCCGCTCTTTATAGGATATAAATTATTTTTCGCCTTATTTCTTTACCTCTTTTTTTGAAAGATGTAGTTTCTCCTTTTCAGCCTGAGATAAATTTTTTTTGAAAATATAAAATCTTTTCAGATCAATGTTTTCAGCCTGCGATAAAATTCTACTTTATAGTTTAATTTTTTTGTATATAATGTAGTCAGAGTCTTGGTCGCATTGTACATTTAAACTGCGACCTTAGTCAAAGTTTTTGGTCGCAGTGTACATGGTGAAATGCGACCAAGGTCGCAGTGTTGTTATTGATAAAGATAGCCAGCAAACTGCAATCTAGGGTTGCATTACATGGACTGCGACTTTGGTCGCAGTACGTTAAGTAATTATTTTTTTTGAATATAATGTATTCAGAGTCTTTGGTCGCAATGTACATTTAAACTGCGACCTTAGCCAAAGTCTTTTGTCGCATTGTACATGGTTAAATGCGAGCAAGGTCGCATCGTTGTTATTGATAAAGATAGCCAGCAACTGCAATCTAGGGTTGCATTACATGGACTGCGACTTTGGTCGCAGTACGTTAAGTAAGTGTTGTTTTTTTAAGTGTTGTTTTTTGGATTAAGTCATTTTTTGAATCTAAATGAAAAATGAAAAGTTGTCTGTTGTCTGATGCGACTTGGAGTCAGTCCGTGAGACGCGACCTGTCATAAAGATTTTATGAGATCTTTTAACGTCAAGTCTATGTTGACGAACCCCGCACCATTCGTTGTTTCCCGAAGCGGTTGTCTACGCGTCGGTTCTTCATTGGGTTTAGGCGTTAATGTCTTTTAATGCCAAACCGGCGCTGGCGGTTGGAGACCATGGGCTGCCTATAAATAGGGCTCACCCTCTCCCTTTAACAGCCCATAATTAGACTGTTTTTCTTTCGAGAGCAATTGCTCTGAGAATTTCCGCCTTCTTCAGAGTCTCTAACAGGGGCCTGCCTCCATGGATGAAGATGACCTTATTGACGAACTTGATGGATGTTCGTCCACAAGGGAAGAAGTCATAGACCTCATCGTCCACAAGGGAAGAAGTCATGGTCCTCGTCGTTCACAAGGGAAGAAGTCATGATCCCTGACGAGGACTTAATCCTCACCGAGATCTGCTCTGACTTGATGCACCAGTCAAGCTTGCTGGTAACGGATGGTCAGAGTGGGTATGGCGGCGGGGGATGTGGTGGATATAGTGGTGGGTAGCATTCCCTGTGAGGTCTCAAAACCTCCTCTCTTACCCCAGAAGTGACATCGAGGAAACTCCATGCTCACTGGATAACCTTCTGGTGAAGAGATGTTCATAAACGAAAGATTCTGCTGCCACCAGACCTGCAGGAGAAGATTGCTCTTAGTAGTCAACAAGGGCTCTTCTTGGCTCTTCTGATGTTTTGTCTTCTTGGATACTTTGATGTTTAGTGTTCTTTGTAACACTCAATCTTATTGATTCTGCTGCCACCAGACCTCAAGAAGAAGATTTCTCTTAGTCAACAAGGGATTTTTTGATGTTTAGTCTTCTTGGCTACTTTGATGTTTAGTCTTCTTTGTAACACTGAATCTTATTGATTCTGCTGCCACCAGACCTCAGGAAGAAGATTGCTCTTAGTCAACAAAGGGATTTTTTTGATGTTTTAGTCTTCCTTTGTACTGCTGTATTTGTAACACTCAATCTTATTGTATAAGAGATCGTTTTGTATCATTTGCACATGCCTGGAGATAAATGCCTCGACATAAATAAAAAGCATATTTGTTTTTTTTAATAAACTACGAACTTTTTTTCGCAGCCATGCATTGCAAACAAAACAACTATGATCATAGATGACACTGCGACCAAGGTCGCATAAGATACATTGCAAACAGTAACTACTGTGACCAGGGTCGACACTGTGACCAAAGACTGCGACTAAGTAACTGTAGCGATGACGTGTCACATCGTCGCAGTGTTGTTGTTGATTAAGACTAAAAACCAGCAATAGCGACCAAGATTGGAGATTATTTTTTTAAGACTGCGGCCATCAACTGCGACCAAAGTCGCAGTGTTGTTGTTGATTATTTATAAAGACCACCAACTGCGACCAAGGTCGCAGTGATGTTGTTGATTCGTAAAGACCAGCAACTGCGACCAAGGTCGCTGTGTATTTTATTAAGACTAAACAGCAACAACTGCGATCTAGGTCGCAGTTTATTTTATTAATACTACAGTCAGAAACTGCGACCAAGGTAGCAGTGTTGTTTTGAGTAAGACTAAAGTCCAGCAACTGCGACCAGGGTCGCAGTGTATTTATTAAGTCTGCGTCCAGCAACTGCGACCAATGTCGCAACCTTTTCATTTTAAAAATTTTTAAGGGTGAAGTAATATAATTATTAACTGCGACCAAGGTCGCAGTGTTGTTAAGGATAAAGATGGTCGCAGTGTACATGGTTAAATGTGACCAAGGTCGCATTGTTGTTGTTGATAAAGATGGCCAACAACTGCAGTCTTAGGTCGCTTTACATGGACTGCGACATTGGTCGCAGTACGTTAAGTAATTGTTTTCCTTTAGATTAACATGCATAGCGACCAAGGTCGCCGTGTTCTTGTTTTATTAAGTGTTGTTTTGGATTAAGTCATTTTTTTGAATCTAAATGAAAAATGAAAAGTTGTCTGTTGTCTGATGCGGTCAGAAACTGCGACCAAGGTAGCAGTGTTGTTGTTGATTAAGATTAAAGACCAGCAACTGCGACCTTGGTCGCATTGTATTTATTAAGTCTGCCTCCATGGTCGCAGTATTTCAACCGATACATAGTAGTAAAAAATGTAATTCACACAAATAACTTTAGAAAACAGATTTATATATATTTAAAAAGAAAAACTCCCATAAATAACTCAATTTGATTTATATATATTTAAAAAGAAAAACAAAATACAATTTTTTAACTTCTAATCGTCGTCATCACCATAGTAATCAGATTCGTCGTCAAGAGTCATGCTTTCGTCTTCTGTCTCTTCCTCCTCTTCAGGTACAGTCTCATCGTCGCTTTCTTCCTCTTCATGTTTGTGTTTTGGTTCATCAATGAACTCCCAGAAAGGGTCGTCTGTATCAAGCTCAGATTCTGACCCATAGCGAGACATTGTTTCAGAACTAAACATAAAATCATCATTTGATGATTGACTTCTTTCCGGTGAAGACGGTGGTGATGGTGAAGACATTGTTTGAATGTATTGGCTTCTTTCCGGTGAAGAGGATGGTATGTTTTTAATCCTTTGCTCATGACCCTTTATATATTTTTAATCCCGGAATTCCAAAGGTTTAAGCTCTCGGACCACGTGAATATCTCTCAAATATATTTTCTATCTTTTCCCAAAAATTGTATACTTCCTAGGTGACTGTTCAGTTATCCAAAACAGTTTAAAAGTTAATACACTATAACTTTAAATTACTTTGAACTCCAAAACAGTACATTATTGCGACCAAAGTCGCATTGGGAACTGATAAATGATTAACTGCGACCATAAATTGCATCCATAGTAGGATTGCGACTATGGTCGCAGTGTTTAAGAGCAGCAGTCGCAGTTTGGATATGTAATTAAAAGAGCTTATAAGTTAATATATTGAGAAAGAGACCTTACAAAAAAAAATTAAAAGCTTTTAAAAGAAGACAAAATATATTGAATATCAGAAGATCAGGAAATCCTAATCCTCTTCATTATCACCATCATAAGCAGATTCATCGTCTTCATTCTTCTGCTCTTCCTCTTCATCACTTATTTCCTCATCATCTTGCTGGTTTTGAGGTTTTTTTGTTTCACCGATGAACTCCCAGAATGGATCGTCTCTATCAAGCTCTTCGTCTGACCCGTTTGTAGGAAGCGAGCCTACAGCATCAGAGGACATGCTTTCATCAAGCATGTCTCCGTCAAGTGGCAGAGGAATAATGTCTTCTTCACTAACCCACATGAAAAATTCATTATCATCATGAATAGGAGGATCAGTTAATACATTATTTGATGTAGTGAGATAGTCAAAAGGAGTGAAGTCCAGACTGGTATCAGATTCACTAGAATATCCTAAAGACAAAGGACCGGTGGGGGATTGATTGAAGTTGAATTCTGAGTGTTCAGAGGAAGAAGATGGGGAAGACATGATTCAAGAATGAATTTTTTTTTGGAAGTTTTTGAAATCAAATTGAAAAGGAAGAGCAAAATTATAGTTTTTTAGGTATGAGGTAATATATTAGTTACAAGCATTATATAAAGGTCAATATTGTGGAAGAACATGAATAGTAATAATAATTGTTACAGGTGAGGGTTGAGTATGGTAGGAAGTGGTAAAAAAAATTAAATATTTAATTGAAGATTTATTGCTGGAGAATCCGAAGTACAAATTAACTTTTTATAGAATTGTTTGGCTATATCTTTAGATTACGTATGGTGCACATCTTTCCTTTCTCGAGATTAACATTAGTGCATATCTTTTTTTCTAGACTGGTGTTGTATCACGGTAGATATAATATTAATTACTTCTTTTACAGAAGGCATGAGAAAGAAGATTGCGAATTTGGTCGCAGTACCGAAGGAGGTCGCATTGCTATGCGATAGTATTTTTTGTCTTGTATTCTTTATTCTGTATTAAGTCTGCGACCATGGAATATTTTTTTACTTTTGAATGCTAGAAGTCGCAGTCGTCATTTAAAAGGGGTATTTTTGTCATTTTTTTCACGATTGTTTAGGCGGGATTTTTTTGATTTTTTTGGCGCCAACACTCTGCGACCGATGTGTGGCCTATATTCAGCCACGTCCCGCAGGCTGAGAAACTCTCTCAGCCCGCAGGCTGAGGTACAGATAGCCCTATATATATATATATATATATATATATATATATATATATATATATATATATATATATATATATATATATTATATATATATATATTTCTTGTACTAATTCATATTTCTGATTGTATGCAATGGCGTTAATTCTATAGTTGCAGACCATTTGCAACTAAAATCATTGAAGTACTTCTCTACATCAAGGACAAGAGGCTACACAAACTATCCCAATGGCCATGGCTTCACCAATGAGTTTATTAAGATGAGGAGAGGGAGTCTCCTGTAAGGGAGAATTCCTCTCGTCGATAATCTCGTCTACTGGTTGGCTTATTACAGGTAAATTAAATTCACCAGAGTTGATAATTAATTAATTACTTATTATCTAAAGCAGAAACTCTGCAACTCAGACAGAGAGACAAGAAGAGGTCCCAAGCTCATAAAGGAAGCAACCGCGGTGGCCATTAGGATTTTCCCGGCCCAAATGATTGAACTGGTTCGAAACGCGGACCTCGGTTCACTTCCTCTTGCAAGTCTGAAGTACTGCGCGCCATAGAATCTCTTGGGTTCCTTTCAGAGAGGGACCATGATCGTTGCAGGCAATACGATGCCCTCCATTAGCCTTCGACGCAGTCGTGCTTGGCGAGAGCGGTGGCACTGAGTTTTTTGTGGAGAATGCAGCGATCGAACAGTAAGGAACGACGTAGGAGAGCTTTTGAGAAATTTATGAAGAATAGGAGGCTGAGGGTGTTGAGGTTGTCAGTTCTGACTAATCTTTCCGAGTATGGGTTGTGATTCTGTTGGGAAGAAGTCTTTGTGTGGTGTTGTTCTGGGGTCTTTCATTGGCTTGTCACTTGGCCATGCTAAGGATGATCGTGGCTCTCTTTGAATATCTAGAAAGGAAAATTGATGTTCATTTTCACCAGATTTGAATGAAATGTGTGCTTTTCAGTGTTGCCCCATCCCGAGGAATTTCAACGATCCACTAAAATCAAAATTAGCATTCCAATGCCGAGTCAATTATGAACTAAATATAACATGAACACAAACCACAGAAGAGAAGGCGAGAAAAACCAATTTAAACGAGTTTCAGCGACTTGCTTATGTCCTCAGGATAGAAGGGAGAAGATCTTGTTCAACTGAGTTACAAAGGTTATAAGGATGATCCGAAGATTCAACTATAGAAACTACACACTAGGCCGTAGAAATCTCATAACCAAACTAACCCTAGAACTCACAATATAATTCACCTCTCAAGATTACTATCCAAGGATTTTATTAAGGTTACAAAGTAAGGTATAACACCGCTCAGTATATAGGCAGCGAGCCCACAAGGAAAAGGAAACCAAAACTTTGGAAATTGGATCAGAAATGAAGTTAGAAACCAACTCAAATATGCTCAGAATACGGTAGTTGTCGACAGCCAGTGAGGCCTGTCGACAAACTGAGTCAAACTAACTCTCTGTTGGTGCGCCTGCCGATAGTCTGAGCACGCTTATCGACAGACTGACAAGTGCCTGTTGGTCGCTATATGTCAGCTAGCTATTGTCCACCTCGTGCATGTCTTTGCTCTCTCCAATTGAGTTTAAAAACTCTATCAAGCTTTTATTTCCTCTGATCTTCTCTCCTCAATTCTCTATCTCGGTGAATATTTCTTAAATCTGAGCCGAACACTAATGAATCGCTAAAACTTCAGGTCAACAATTGATTGCGCCATTACGTCTGCCTACGTACCCCCTTTCAAGAGATCAACCACACATATTTTATCCAAACGAATCCACCGAGCTCAACTAACTGAAACCGATTCTACAGTAACAAAGACCATCCTCATGTCTAGCCGATGTGGGACTTTTTATTCGACCCAAATCCCAACAATCCCCTTGAACAAAGAGTCTCCATACAAGCTCAACTTTCTTTACAATGGAAGATTAATGCTCGATTGAGATCCAACTCTTCACTGTGTAGGGGCAGATCACACCTTATGTGAAGCACCAATTGTAACCTGCCACTTCTCTATACTGCGTGAGAAAGGGCACGCCTATTACAAAGGAGCACCACTATCAAATATCTCGTGCGCCAAATTACTTTACAGTGACCCAATACTACGCCTTCTTGCGCAAAATTGGGGGAACCGGCAATATCGAACATCACCCACACACACGACTAAGTTCGGGACATGACTCTGATACCAATTGAAGGACTAGACTTCTAGGTTGAGTTGCCCAAATCTTTATATACTCAAGACCATCTCCATGTAAAAACAAAGAAATTGAGCTGATCCAACTCTCTGTTGGTGCGCCTGTCGACCGCCATATGTAAACTGTCGACAGACTGACAAACACTACTCTCTGTTAGAGTATCCTTGTATCTGATGTTGACCGCCGTAATGACACTGTCGACAGCTGCTCCTTTTCTTCTGCTGCTGCTGTTGTGCGCCCCGTGCACGTCGAACTCCAAAATGTCTCTGCTCTATCTAATTGAGTTTAAAAACTCTATCAAGTTTTTATTTTCTCTGATCTTCTCCCCCACATTCAGCTCCTAGATTCCAATTATGCAACCCTTTGATTGAATAAAAAGGTTCGCCGTTACTTGCAATTTTTGCTTCATAATTGTCAGGGAAATGGTGTCGGTTCAGTTAGGTTTTTTGGCTTTAACCGAATTAGTACTTGCTTACATTTCTTAGATGAAAATTATTTCATTACGATTCGTTGCATAAAGTTTGTATTTTTAGTACGTTAATTTCATAATACTTAGCTTTTGGCTTATTCATTTAAAATCTTGACGTGATTGCTAAATAAATATTTGATTATTTAAATCTTTATTAAAAAAATAAATATTTGGAACTACTGTGACAGTTTGGCCGAGTGGTCTAAGGCGCCAGATTTAGGCTCTGGTCCGAAAGGGCGTGGGTTCAAATCCCACAGCTGTCATTTTTTTATTGCATTGTCTTTTAAATGTTTTAAAAAATTATTTGCACATAGCTCCTTCAAAATTCATTTTAAGAGGCGTTTATAGATATTAGTTGATACTTCATATTTTCAGATTAGCTCCTTACATATCTTGAATTGCTATTTAGTCTCCAAATCTTATAAGTTACTCAAAAATTTTCTTTTCCTAATTTTTTTCATTCAAATGACTAATCATAGTTTGATTTGGACTTAATTAAGGATAGTCAATTACTTAATTACCTATAATGTTATATGTTTCACAAAAGAAGAATTATTGAAGTCTAGGGATTTAAAGAGAGGAAGAGATAGTTATTGGGTCTTAGATTATTGGAGACGATGAGTTTAAATAAAAGAGTTATTTAGGTTGGTCTAGGTTTAAGATGATTTTGATTTGATTCAATTCAAGTAAAAAAAAAAAGGTGGGTGAATATGTTCCCTTAAATTCATTCAGTTGATGACAAGAATACAATGGTCATAATATATAAAATTGTTAAAATTAACAGATTTTTTTTTTATGTGACTGAATACTAAATAAAGGAACTAATCTGATATAACTTGTAATATTTGAGGAATTAAATAGCAAATCAAAAGATTCGAGGGACTAATATGAAGATTTGAAAATTTTCAGGGACTATATCTAAAACACACGTTTTAAAATTTTTTGTATCTAGCTCCTTAAAAATTTATTTTTTAATATTATTTGCATATAGATCCTTCAAATTCTTCTAAAATATATGCAAAGTAGAAACCTAATTACATGGAAATCTTGTAGAAAACAGCCCCCAAAACCCGTATTTATAGGGCCTAGAAAAATATAGTCGTTGGGATAAAAAACTGTCCAGAATGGGATGTCAATCGACCGCCCGATCGATCGGCCAACGGTAAAAAATATGATCGTTTGAGCCTGTCGGTCGACCACCCCAAGGCAAAATGCGTAGTCGGTCGACCGCCTAGTCGACCGAGCAAAACAGAGACTAGGTCTCTTACAGTCGGTCGACCGCCAGAAGGCTCAGAACAGGGATTATAAGGTTAGAAATGTCGACTTATAAGTACCTATAAATTCTTATAAAATTCAAAAAATAAGCTCATGTAAATATTTGAAGTACAAATATGTGTGACTAAAAATCAACACATATTACAAGCTATTTGAACTATTTTTGAGATATAAAATTTAAAGAACTTAAACTTTGAAATGAAAAACCGATTTTTACTCAAATTTGTATAAATATTAAAATAAGATATTTGAAACACATTATAAGTATAGTGTGTATGGATAGAATCCAATACGCATATAAATGATATATTTATGTTTTTGATAATAAATCTCAAACTAAGTTTTGATAAAACAAAACTTTAAACCGTGAATTAGAAACATCAAAATAAGTTTTTCTAAACATTTGAACCATCAATGTATATGGATGAAATCTAACATACATATAAACCATATAAACTTATTTTGATTCTATCTATTCATGAAAACAAAAAGATATATTCTTGAAAATCTAAAACGGTTAAATCAAAACTTTTGAACTTGTGTGTGTATTTGAACAACTCATGTAACGGTCCCAGTGTTTAATTACCTCAATATCCATAATCATCAACCTCAATATTTTATTCATTTAGATATTCTACAAAATTTTGACAGCATCTTTCTAGAAATATGGAGTCTATCTCAATATACAATGTAAATTAATTCGGCTAACATTAACCTACTTATCAATTTTATTTTTATTCATAAAGTTCATCTCAAAGTCAATCAAATAAACATATACATAAAAGTGCTTCCCTTGATATAATATTCTAACACAAAATTATTTATGAGTTCTGCTCAATATACAAACTGCAATTATCCATGTTTATCTCCATTTATCAGAGTATATTCTTATCTACTGCCACTAGCACTAACTTAAAAAAAATTAGAGTTTACAAAAGGAATCACATTCTAAAATAGTTACGTGCATTATCTCAGGAGAATATCCTTTCAGCTCTAAGTCAGACCCTTACCTTTTCGTGACCTGAAAATATCAATTTGTGGTAGGGTGAGCTCAACAGCTCAGTGAGTAAATCAGTCAAATTAGAGTTAGAATTATAATACCATTGTAATTCAAGTATGATGCAGTTGAACAAATTTCAAGAATCAGTTTCAATATCTTCCTACTTATGGTTGATACTGTAGCTTAATAGGTCATAATTCTTTCTATTATCTGATACTTGTTATATGCGTTTTTCTAAGTACACATGACCAATTTTGTTTACATAAAATACCATGTGTCATTTAATACTTGACCTAATCGTCTATCTCTTATAATCACATCTTAGGTATTCAGTTTTTAGCGTATTCGTATTTCTTTATGTAACTTATGGTCACAACACAACTTTTGGAGTGTATAATCTTACTCACTAGATTAGTTTACTATTCGTTATTATTTTTCTCAATATACATATTACATCACACACTACTCATGATAGTATTCAAATATAATTGTATGTTTATACATGAAGAAATATGAGACAATCATATCCATATACCGGATGTCACCATAATCTATTTACCAAATATCATAAACAACTATATACATATACTAGGTGCCATATATAACAACATCCATAATTCGGATATCATAAACAATTACATCCATATACCGGGTATCATAATTAGCCACATCCATATACCGGATATCATAAATAGCCACATTCATATACCGGATGTCATAAATAACCACATCCATGTATCGGATAACATAAATAACCACATTCATAAACTGAATGACATAAATAATCACATTCATATACTGGATGTCACAAACATACATTCAAGCGTACTTCAATAAAATAATATCAATACTCCCATTCGATCACCTCCGGTTCAACCCGGTCCCTTCCTCCGATATAATAAATAACAATAATACTCCCCTTCGATCACCTCCGGTTCAACCCAGTCCCTTCCTCCGATACAAGAAATAACAGCAATACTCCCCTTCGATCACCTCCGGTTCAACCCGATCCCTTCCTCTAGTATCATAATGATATCATAGACATATGCACATGTCTTATTACAAAAGCATTCACATCCATACCGATATGTCACACAGTCAAGTTCATATTATTTTATTTCTTAACTCGTTAGTTTCAATGAATTGTTATCATATCTAAGAGGTATCAGACATACACATAATGCATACAACTTAATGGTCTCAGTATTTTACCGGTCAAGTTCTGATCCGTAGCACTAGTATTCGATTTTCATAATTATAATACTTATTTACATTTTATTATTTAGTTAACATCCGTGATTCATTATCAATTGCCTCTTTTATCATCAAGCAAATTGTCTACTGGTTTAACTTGTGTGAATCAGAAATTTCTTATCCCTTCTGATACAAGTTAATAGTGACCCAACAATTCTGATATCACATGAATTATTAATACTTTTTATATTATAATTATCCTTTATTTTAATTCAGGCTTGATTATAGTACTTTTATTTGGTACAACCCAAAGTTAACCCCCAGATTCCACCAATAGTCTTAACACTACTGACTTTTATGAAGCATGTTTCTTGTTACTTATTTCTATCTACTAGTTTCAAACCACACAGAGACCTCCGTTGTCACGATAATTCAGTTATCCTTAATATTGTCACTGGTTCTATAATTGTCAGTTTCATACATATCGAATTCTATTATTACTGGTTATATAGTTAATAATTCACAATTTTCTTATTTCTATCAATCACCAGCCAAATCATCTTCTGCATTCGCATATGAATCAAACCATACATAAATATACATAAGATATCATATATCATTTACTAATATTGGATGCTAATCACATTGACACGACGCTCAATCTTTCGTCCATGTCACAATTTTTCAATTATTTAGGTAATTATCTAACTCTTACCGATTAGATATAATCGGTATCACTATAAAGATGTGACTTTCAAGCCTAATAGAGGATTTCTATGCTCTGATAAATCAATTATAAGGATACTCAAAAATCTCTGATGCATAGAGTAGGCATAATAAAATACTAGTTCCATACTATCGGTCTTTATTTTGTTGATATCAAATTATCCATCTCTAATCGGTATACTTAATATTAAGTGATTTAAACAATACCGACTCTAACTAGTTTTCACCAATTCAATACTCACTTGTTGCGTATACACCATTATCGGTCACCCATTATCTGACTTTTATCAAACTTGATCTTATTTAATAGTTTTTCATTAATAATCATTGATCGCTAAAAAGTACAATATCTACTTGCGAGTTCTAATCAAAAGGTATTATTTTTTCACGTCTCATCATGTTTAATAAATTTTAATTATTTGTCCATCCAATTGCTTTCAATTACTACTGATCAACAACTTAATCGATATATATAAATATGTAAGTCATCCGATGACCTTTGATACCTCAAGTGTGCAAGTTGATACACAAAATCACTTATGAGCATATGATCATGAAACACAATAATTGCGAAAATAGTATCCACAAGATTAATACTCAACATACTACATAATAATTTAGTATCCTGTGTACTTAGCTTAATAAGGAGCTTTTGATATTCTAATTATTTATTAAGCATGTCCGATAATACTAGGAATTATTTTCAGTTGCTCTAATTCAGTTCATTATCAATTACTTTGATCAATTCTATCATTATCTGTTCACGTTCACAATCGCTAATTAATCAAATTGTCCCGATTCCATTTGAGTTATCAATATTAACAAAATTTTCAATATTTTAATTAATATGCTATTTCTATCATACTGCATCAACTACATGTATCCCATTTAATAGAGTTTTCTATATCACGGTTATGTCAAGTTGCTCGAAGATAAACTCTAATTTCATTTGCTTAGTTCAATTCTAATATCAACTTCGAAATCCGCTCATACCAGTATCAATATAACCGATCTATAATTATCCAATCATGATTAATGTGTCTCAAGTGATCTTTTATCTTAACTGATTTCTAATTATCTCTTATTAATTAATAAACATCTATGATCTGTAATCGATTTTCGGTTATTATAGTTTAGTCTACTCACCGGGTATAACGGTGTTAACCAACCACCATCCGATTATTATTATCCATAACTATTAATTTCATAACAGATTGAATATCACTTGCATATAATATCAATCTCACTTATAACATCATTATTATATTAATAGTCAATATACATGCAATCTCAGTGTTTAATAAAATCGGAGGTAGACTTTATCCACTACTGATTTTCAGGTTAAGTAACTTCAATACTCATCACAGATGGATAGAGGGTATTAGCTGAAAATTTATACTTAATAATTTCTATCAAAACCCGGTGTTTAATTTCTCGGTTCTAAATTCTCGTAAATACTCGCAATATATACACCATGTTCAGAAACCCACAAACATATAACTCATGTGGTATTTATCTATATTCATCCATATTAATACATTTACAGGCACTTATTAGTCATGTCTATACAAATTATAAATAGCAAAGTCATAATTTGGTATCATACCCGTATTATATTCACACACACACATATAACACATCCGCAATTCATTATTTAGGATATCCTATTAGATTTCGGTTCCACAACACTCATTCACTTTTATAATAAATATTACAATCATCGTAATAATAATATAATAGCTCCATTGAATCAATATTATCAATAATTTCTCAATAATAATTATTTCTAAATTGGGAAAATAAGATTTGAGTTAGGCCTTTCACTCACCGGCATCTGATAAATTCTTAAACACCCAATACCACATACTGATACACAATATGTGTAGCTCTCGTTTCCACGATCACAGCTGCTCAAGAATTGTCCGAATCTGACTTCGAATGGCCAAGTATCGTTCGGTAATCAAAACCAATATAAAATGTTAGATATGTAATAACTGAAAATATTCAGGGGGTTGTTTCTAATTTTTTAGGGCCCCAAAATAATTTATTTAATCTCACAAGGGCTAAAATAAAATTTACCTTATTTAAAGGATCGGGTTGGGTGCATAATGGGGCGGGTTTGGGTTGAACCCTAAACCCAAACACGTTATGGGTTACCCAACACAGTAGCAGCAGTCGTCGCCGCTGTTGTTCCTCGTGGCCACCGCCGCCCAGCTGCGCGGCCGCCTCTGGCGCTGCTCCGGCGCCATGGTCGGCCTGGTGCCGGTCAAACCCGTAAGAGAGAGAGGGAGGGGGAGCTTAGCGCCCCCTCCTCGCCGCCGCCGACGCCATGGATGGTGCCATGGCCGGCGCCCTGGATTACGTCCAACCCTAGAGAGAGAGAGAGGAAGAGGGGGAGAGAGGGGGAGAATGGGAGTGAGCTAGGAAGAGAGATTTTTATCTCTCTTCCCCCACCTACTCCCCTACCTACTCCCCCACCCCATTCCTCCCATACCTCATCAATCAATTTTTATTTATTATTTTATATTTTATTTTATTATTTATTATTTCCTCATCTCCCCAAATCATTAATCTCAATATAATTAGAATTAAATATCAATACCCGGTATTAATACAAATATTTCATGCAGTATATACATCTATGTATTTTCATATATTTTTTATATTCCGCTATTTATAATAATTCAATAAATAATATCAAAAGGATTTCCGGTAATATACCGATTATCGATTTTCTTATCAGTAAAATCCAAAATTTTAGAAATATACACAATAAATCAGATTTAAAATATTCAAGTGTTACACACTTATATTGGTGTACAAACATACATAGATATCTATGTTTTCTTATATCAATTAATCTCGTATAATTTATAAATTTTCAAATCCATTTCGTATTTTCATTAACACAGAAAAAATTTGATAATCATAAGAATTCTTGAAAAGTATTATTAATCCATCGATAATATATTAACCCAGAGTTTAATAATCCGGGTGTTACAACTCAAAACTAAACTATCCTTACACAAGATCCAAACAATAAACAAACAAACTTAAACCGAAGTCTTTTCGTCGATCTTCATCTCTAAGACGACTTGATCCAAACACGATCCATAGAGTTTGACTCTATCTCGAGTACTAGATGCGATATTGAAGCGCGAGCTCTTGAATCAACACAAGTTAGCTTCAAAACTTGACTTTAAATTCTTTATTGAAGCCACACGCCTACTAAGATTTTGATCAATATCTGAAGCTATATAAACACAAGATCATTAGTAACTTAACTTCATAAGTTAGTTATCATCAAAACTAAGGTAAAGGGCTTTTAGACTAACAATTTCGTCAAGAATACATCTAGAATACATTGCAAAATTTAGTATACACTAGAGGAGTATCCGACACGTATTGATCAAGTATCGGAAAAATAGACGTATCAGATACTTCTTGTAACCCTCTGCTCCCTGATGTACGTATCACAGTATCAGTAATCGATACGACGTATAAAATTGATTTGATCTTTCTGCTAGTCAGATTGAACCGATTTCAGTTTCATATATCATTTTCTAATATTTTAGATTTTTTAGAATTTTCTGAAATTTGTCTAGATTATTTTGCAGAATCGCTGTAGTCGGTGTCGACCGATACTGATAATCGGCTCTACGATTTTTATTTCACAAACGGAGTAGAATTTTGAGAATCCGCTTTCACCTTGTGTCTTAGAATCATACGATCTACGTTACAATATTTTTGGGAATTTTTCTGAATTTATCAAAAATCGGGCTAAACCGGTGTCGCCCGATATCGGCGATACACTCCAGGATTTTTAACTTGTAAACCTGACTTTATTTCATGAATTCGATTTCACATTCCTCCTCCATGTAATATTCTCTATTTTTTTGTAATTTTTGGGAACTGTTCGGAGCTGGTCCAATATTGGGCCAATATAAATAATAATAAAATATTATTTTTAATCTATCTTTTTCTTTTCTTTTTCTTTTCTTCTCCTTTCTTCCTGAATCCTCTTCCACCGCCTAACCCAACCGCCTCAACTCTCTCTCTTCTTAAAAAATCTCTCTCCCTCTCTCTTAATTTCAACTCTCTCTCTCTCTCTCTCTCTCAAATTCTCATTCTCTCTCTCATATCTCTCACTCTCTAAACCTCTCTCTCGCATCTCCCTCTTTCCCCCTCTCTCTCTTCCCTCTCGCTCGGCCTGCACCATCGCGGAGCCGCCACCGGCGGGCTAGCCATCGCCACTCCTAGCCCCCATCTCTCTCTCACTGTCTCTCTCTCTCTCTCCCTGTTTTCTGTCCGCCATGGCGGCAGACCGCCACCGGCCTTGCCGTCGGCGAGCTGGTGCGCCCCGGTGGCCGCGCGCCACCGGGCTCCACACCCACGCCTGCGGCCACGCGGCCGGTGGCCGGCGCGCCATCGCCGCCCCTTCTTTTCTTCTTCTCCTTTTCTTTCTCTTCTTGTTCTTCTTCTTCTTCTTATTTCCCCCCTCTTCCTCTCTCTCTTCCTCTCTCTCCTCACCCTCTCTCTGTCTGAACCACCGCCGCATCGCCGGCGGCCGGGACCGCCGCCGGGCCTCCCTCGCCGCCGGCCAGCACCCGCTGGCCGGCCTGTGCGCGAGCACAGCAGCAGCAAATGCTGCTGCTGCTGTGTGGTCAAATTGGGTTCAGGTGTAAACCCGAACCAAATAACCTTATTGGGTTGGGTTTGGATATAAACCCGACCCAATAACCCTTAACCCATTACCCATTAATTTAAGTTATGGGTTTGGGTATTGGATCCAAACCCGACCCATTATCTTACCAAACCCGCATCCAAAACCCAAGAAAGGTAATTTTCCATAAAACCCCCTGTTAAATAATACTTGTTGCATTTTACATCCTTATTTATTACATATTTAACTCTTTTTGTTATGATTTAGTATTCGGGCGATATCTAGAGCATCCGGACTCCGATTTGAACGATCCTGAAACCGTTGCAATCGTGAGAAAGAGAGCTACCTTTCCATGGCCAGTTTGTGAGTTTTTTCTTTTATAAATTATATTTTTACCATTTTTAGTGAAAGTGATTGGTTGCTTAATTAATAACACTTGATTATCGGTAAATCATTATAATTATTGTTTACTCGGTAAATCCCTGGAATTAAAACATAAGAAAACCTGATTTATTATATGGGATAAACCATTAATAACGTTCATAAGTAAAACTGCCACGAACTTGATAATTAAAATAGATCATTATGTTTAATACTTTGGTGGTACCTACCGTATTCATAAGATAGTAATAGTGAGTATATAGAAGTATTTAACACTCGAATAGATGATATAGCCATATTACACCGGACACGATAGTTTACATACAGTACATTATATATTCACGTCCATCTGTTACATAGAGACTTGTTAGACTAAACAGTAGTGTGCATACACTCGGAACACCGTGACTTACATATCCTGTCACAGGGGACACTGTTATCTCATGTACATGTATCACCATTACACATACTATGACACTGTAGGATGTCTAAAAATCACTAAAAGACAAGCCATTGAAAAGTAGAATTCTAAGTTCTAGACGCAAAGCTAATTTTGGCCGCGTCTCAGCATCAAGGCGCGAGGCTCGACAGCCGCGTCTCAGCATCAAGGCGCGAAGCTCGACATCCGCGTCTCAGCATCAAGGCGCGAGGGTCGAAACCCGCGTCTCAGCCGCACCAAGGCGCGAGGGTCGAAACCCGCGTCTCAGCCGCACCAAGGCGCGTGGGTCGAAACCCGCGCCTCAGTTGTAACCATCCCGGTTATGGGGCCAATCACGGCCCACATAACGGGAAAAGTTAGCCCCCATTATGGAGTGTTTTTAGGAGGCACGTACGCCCCTGAAACCTCTATAAATAGCCCCGTTGCTATGGAGAAGGGGTCGGATTTTCGGAGAGAAGAACTCTGAGAGAAAAGAGCTTGACTTTAGAGCTTCCAGAGAGGAGGAAAGAGATTCCAACCCTTCAAACAACTTGCTGCGTACAAGTTAGTCTTTGCCGACAATCTCTTTGAGAGTTTTGGTTGACAGAGCTGTGTTACTCCGTCAACCACCCGAAGAGAAGAGCCCCGAAAGATCTCAACGTTCATCCGGTCAACGGAAAACAAGATTCACTCTCCACTGCCACTTGAAGAACCCAGCCTTAAACAAAGGGAAGATTCAAGACTCAACATCCTCCCTCCCTTGTAGTCGGAAAACTGTTTTGTTGTAATCTTTCAAATGATCCAAGGAAATTTTACACCGAATTCATTTCCGTGCGCGTACAAGAGATGGCGACTCCGTTGGGGGCTACATTTGTTACTGACGAACAAATCGTGGCGCAAGGTGACGTCCTCTATAAGGGGAAGATGGTCGAATTGCTTGTCGTCGAGTTCGACCAGGCAAAGTATGAAGAATTTCTCTCTTTCGGCTCCAAGAGCCCAAAGACCCGCGTCTACCGCAGGGTCTCTACGGGGACTTACCCCGAAACCCTTTCTGAGACTCTCTCAGGCGTGGCTGCTGTGAAGGGTGTCACGGCTAACTGACCCTGATTCCCCGATCAGCTAAGAGAAGTCGCTCCCACAGGAGGAGGATTTTCTCTGACACTGAATATCCAGAGCTCACTGCAAACATTGTGAGCAGGAGCAGGGGAAAACAACCTGCAGTCAGCTCCGATGAATCTGACACTGAACCAGAAGGAGTGTACCAACACACTCGCACCCAAACCGGGGCAATTCCCCTGATTGACTACAATGCTCTAGTCCGGAGCATTGAGGTGAATGACTCGCATTCCGCTATTGCAGAGTCGCAAGCTTCAAATTCCTCTATGGAGAAAGAGGCCTACATATATATGACTAGCACTCCTGAGGAGACCGCCAGGCGCTTGGAGTAGCAAGCCCAGGTCCAGAAGGAACAATTCGAGATGATTCGTGCTCAGCAAGAATCTATCGACTCCCTCAAGTAGATGCTCGCACAGTTGCTCGAAGACAAGAGGAAGTCAACCAACAAAGCCTCCTCTAAGAAGTCTAAAGGCAAGCGAAAAGGGGGGAAAGCTCATCTTCTGTGCACATAGAGGAGGAAGAGCAACCTACTTCTGGTTCATCTAAATCCTCGTCGCAGGAAAAGGATGACCGAGACCAGGGAAAGGTTCATTCTAAAATAATGAATCAGTTGGAGCAACGTCTTGAGGCCCTTACCAATCGGAAAGGCCTCCAAGAAGCAGGATTGATCCGGCCATATCCGGCCAAGTGGGACTCAGTTCCGTACCCACCCAAGTTCAAGGCTCCGACCCTCCAAGCGTTTGATGGGAAAGGTTCACCGAACCAACATATCTACTACTTCAAATCTCAAACAGGGAACGTGGTAGATAACGATGCCATCCTGGCGCGTTTATTCATCGGCACCTTAAAAGGGCTCGCCTTTGAATGGTTCATGAAAGTCCCGGAGGGCTCCATCAAAAATTGGGGCGATTTGGAGAAGCTCTTCCTAACGCGCTTCTTCGAAGATGACTCGGAAGTCACAATGCTCACCCTTTTGGCTACTAAACAGCGAAAGGGAGAGTCCGTCAAATCTTTCGTGGAAAGATTTCGGAATGTGGTACTCCGATGTCCAAGCGGTATGACCCAGGTCACCCTGGTGGAAACATGCCGCCATAATCTCCAACTTCACTCCTTGCCCAAATAGGAGTAGCTGAAAGCCGCACCTGAAAGCAGTTAATCCAACAAGGTGAACAGGCTGAAGAGATCGTCGCCCGGGTCAAGGCAAAAGAAAACAAACCCAGACCTGAGAGGTCATCGAGGCGTGCGCCAGACACATCCCTCCAAGCCAAACGGAAGGACAACTTGGCGACAGAAACCAAATCTTCTGTCAAACCTCAACCGGTTAAAGGGAGTGGCTCTTCAAGCCAACCACGCGCCAACAAGCAGTATTCCTTCAAGGATGAACATGTCAACTCGCTCTTCAAACTACTCAACAAGAGCAACCGACTGAAACTTCCTGAAGCTAGGCGCCTTGAAGAAGTCGGTAAAACTGACAATCCCACCTACTGCTTGTATCACAGGATGCTGGGACACCCCACCAAGAGCTGTTATGTCTTCAATAACATCCTTCAGGCTCTGATTGACGCGGAGGTATTAAAACTCCGTCCAGAGCAAAAGAAGGTGGCGGCTAACATGACGTCATTCCTCCAGTATGGAAGGCAACCTCCAACACCCTCTGGAGTAGTCCTTGTCCCAAGAGGAGAGCTAAGAGTGGTCAACACAGACCCTCACAAGCAGCAAGAGAAAGGCCTAGTACCTGTCCCCACACCTCAAGGAGAAATCATGTGGGTTCATCCTGACCTTGTTGATGGCCAGCAATGGACTACTGTGACCAACGGAAGTCCAAAGGCAAAGCTAAGGCCACATCCTGCAATATGGTATGCGCCTCTTCGCGGGAAGCAGAGGCTGATGTTCCCTCGCTGACCGATTCGGAAGAGGAAACAATAGTTCTGGCCAAAGAACCAGTCAACTTGTGGCGGAAACCCATTCAGGGTAGTCATATTTGAAAAAGTATGATGAAATGGCGGTAACTCCTCCAAGACCCGCTGCAGAGCCAGCCAAGCCCTCCACAAAGCAACCTGTGGAGAAACAGAAGGAGCTTCGGTTTTTCAGAGTTCTTTCAAAAGACCTAGCGGAAGGATCCATAGCACCTTACCGCTTTGATGTCCTGTCTCAACTAGCCAACATCCCGGCGCGGATTACGCTTTATGAGCTTCTCAGGCTATCAAAGTCGACCAGAGAAGCTCTACAAGAAGCTCTGGCTAATGCTGAGGTCTTCATGACCCAGGTGCCGATCGAGCCAAAGGAGGAAGATGTAGAGGATTGCCTCCACGCCTCCCAAAATATTCCCTGCATCACCTTCACGGCAGATGATATGCAAGTCAAAGGGAAACATGATCGACCCCTTTACTTCGCAGGGTATATTGGATCATCTGAGGTGAACCGCATTCAGGTAGATCCCGAGTCCGCATTGAGCATTATGCCTCACCGAGTCATGCAACATCTCGGGATTCATACTCACCGTTTGAGCGCCACCCAGACTACTATTTACGGGTTCAATGCTAATAGTACCCGTCCAATGGGGAAGGTCAAGCTCAAATGTCAGATTGGAGACCTAAAGTCAGAGGTGACATGCTACGTCATAGATGCTGACACCTCCTACAACTTACTGCTGGGACGACCGTGGATTCATCGCAATTCTATCGTTCCCTCTACTCTCCACCAAGTCATGAAATACATTGACGGAAGTAGAAAGGTGCGAACGTTGATTGCCGAAAGGCATCCGTTCAAGGGAGTGGAGAATTATTTCACAGATTTCCTCCTATATCGGGAATCTGTGGAAACAGATGAAATCCCGCAACCAGAGGAGCCCGACTCTGGTAATGAAGCCGACACCGAGCTGGAAAAAGAAGAATGCATATGGGAACTAGACCCACTTGTAACGGGCAATAATAAGCTCGATGTTGATAATACCTCCGACGATGTAGGCGGATGGTATATTAATGAAGAATCAGAAGGCGAGCAGGAATCCCCTCAGTTCAGTCATTATGAGCCAAAGGCACCACAATGATGAAAAACATGGGATATGATCTGACAAGCGGACCAGGGTTGAACTTCGGCAAAGGAAGAAGAACACTATTCCGATCTTTTGTGCCGAAAGGGAAAACCCTGATTATTATCATCTGACTCGCAGGGGTTTAGGCTATGTGTCAACACCGATCCCGTCAGCTTCTGAGTCTGAAGAGTCAGTATGCCATGATTACTCATCGGGCACATCATCGTGGGAATCAGATGCTAGTGTCGGCAACATCTTCAGAGAACTTTCTGTGAATATGGTTTCAACAAGCCACCTGGAAGACGGAGATGAAGAAATGATCCAGTCCGATGCAGATCCTTGGATCCAACACTTGAACAATCTTTGGGATACTCGCTTTAAACAGCGAGAGCCACCCACAGAAGATAAGGTTGTTCAGATCAATCTGGGGGATGAGGCTAATCCTAAGCCCATCATCATAAGTGACGGTCTGTCACCTTCGGAGAAAAAGGATCTAATATCTCTTGTACAAGAATATATAGACGTCTTTGCCTGGAACTATGAAGATATGCCGGGACTTGATCCTCGAGTAGCCATGCACCGCCTCAACGTTAATACGGATGTAAAACCCGTCAAACAACAACAGCGACGGTTCCGTCCAGAAATAATAGAGGCGATTCAATCAGAAGTCAGAAAGCTTATAGATTCTGGCTTCATCAGGGAAGAACAACATCCTGACTGGGTAGCCAACATCGTCCTCGTTGCTAAAAAGAATGGAAAGATCCGGATTTGCATTGATTTTCATGATCTAAATGAGGCTTGTCCCAAAGACGAATTCCCACTGCCAATCACAGATGTTATGATTGACAACACATGTGGATTCGAGCGAATGTCCTTCATGGATGGATTCTCATGATACAATCAAATCAAAATGTATCCTGATGACGAAAAGCATACCTCTTTCAGGACACCACTGGGGGTATACTGCTACACCGTCATGCCCTTCGGACCGAAGAATGCAGGGGCAACATATCAAAGGGCCATGAATGTCATTTTCCATCAGCATATGCGTAAAACGGTGGAATGCTATGTGGACGACATCGTGGTGAAAAGCCGCGTTAAAGGAGATCATAGAACTGATCTAAAGGTCGTCTTTGACATCATGCGGGCCCATCAATTGAAGATGAACCCCACCAAGTCCTTCCTGGGGGTGGCCAGTGGAAAATTCCTAGGGTTTGTAGTAACCTCTACGGGGATTCATGTGGACCCAGAAAAGGTTCGCGCTATCCAGGAATGCAACCTCCGAGAAACCTTAAGGAGCTCAGGGGATTGCAAGGACGATTGGCGTACATCCGAAGGTTTATCTCAAATCTCTCCGGAAGATACCAACCCTTTTCCAAATTAATGAAGAAAGGTGTTTCGTTCATTTGGGACAGCGCTTACCAGCAAGCATTTGAGAAAATTAAACAGTACCTCACACAACCGCCAGTCATTGCAGCTCTGATGTCTGGAAAGCCTTTCCTGGTATACGTCCGAGCAATGGATCATTCTTTAGGAGCTCTTCTCGCTCAGAATGATGATCAAGGACGAGAGCAAGCAATCTACTATTTGAGTAGAACAATGATCGGAGCCGAACATCGGTACAACCCGATCGAGAAGGAATGTTTGGCATTAGTGTTCGCTATTTAGAAAATGCAACACTATTTGGTGGCCAAACAATAAACGTCATCTCAAAAGTCAACCCCTTGAGGTTACTTATGACAAAGCCTTCATCATTGAACGGCCGGCTGGCAAAATGGGCCATATTGCTATCCCAATATGAAATGCACTTTTTACCACAAAAAGCCGTGAAGGGTCAAGCGGTGGCGGATTTCCTGGCTGAGCATCCAGACCCAAGGGTAGCTGAACTTTACGAGGATCTCCCAGACGAGGTCGCTGAAGCCTGCCAGACTCAGATATCCTTCGAAAGGCAAGTGTGGCAACTTTTCTTTGACGGTGCATCGAGAACAAGCCCAAAAGGACATATAGTGGCAGGAGTAGGAGTAGTACTCATCTCCCCCACAGAACTATGTGATTCCTCAAGCTGTCTCGTTAACCGAACCCTGCTCCAACAATGTAGCGGAGTACAACGCCCTCTTGATTGGGATGCAACTCGCCGATGAGATTGGCGTTAAAAATCTCGAGGCATATGGTGACTCCAAACTCATCGTTAGCCAGGTTCGCGGGGAGTACGAAGTCAGACATGAAGACCTAGTACCCTATTACAACGCAACTGTCCACATGGCTGGGAAGTTTATAAACTTCTACATCGACCATGTACCAGCAAGCAAAATGCGCATGCAGACGCACTGGCATCCCTCGCTGCCTCTTTAGCTCTACCGGCTGGAACAGTGGAGAAGATATTTGTCCACAGCCACGACCTGTATTGCCCGAGAATTACTCCTGAGGATTACCAGGAGCCAACAGGAGATTCTCAAAGTAAAGAAGTGCTGGAATTGTTAATCGGTCCAGAGCCTAGAGACTGGCGATTCTCCTATATTAATTATGTCCTGTATGGCATCCTGCCTGAAGACACCAAAGAAGCGGCTGTCATTCGAAGGAAAGCCCCCAAATACTACTATAATGCGATTATGCGAACACTGTATCGTCGATCGCATGACGGGATCTTGCTTCGCTGCCTTTCACAAAAGGAGGCATAGGAGGTATTGAAAGAAGCCCATGACGGCATGTGTAGAGCCATCAACCTGGCCCAAAACTTGCATACCGACTCCAAAGGTTGGGATATTATTGGCCCAAGATGATTGTCGACGCCATCACTTATGCTAAAAGATGTCACGCCTGCCAAGTGCATGGCGATTTCATTCATCAAGCACCAGGTTACCTTCACTCCACGGCTTCTACTTGGCCATTTGAAATGTGGGGGATGGATGTGGTTGGCTCTATCAGCCCTCCATCATCAAAAGGACATCGGTTTATTTTGACAATAACCGATTACTTCTCCAAATGGGCTGAGGCCGTTCCTTTGAAGGAGGTGAAGTCATCTAATGTGATCAAGTTCGTGAAACATCACGTCATTTACCATTTCGGTGTACCTCGGCGAATTGTCCATGACAACGGACCCCAGTTCATCAGCCAGGCTTTCCAGAGGTTCTGCGCCAAGTTCAGAATCCAGAGTGTGTCCTCAACGGCATACTACCCCGCCGCTAATGGTCTCGCAGAAGCTTTCAATAAGACCATTGGCAAGCTTCTCAAGAAATTCGTCTCGAAAAGTCAACGTGACTGGGATGACAAGCTGGGTGAATGCTTATGGGCCTATTGCACAACTGTGCGAACCCCAACTAAAGTTACGCCATTCTCTTTGGTATACGGGTGTGAAGCCGTGCTTCCACTGGAAATCTAAATTTCATCTCTACGCGTCGCCCTGACAGCAGAGATGACGAATGAGGAGAAGCATCGACAGCGACTCCAAGAATTGAAAGCCTTAGATGACAAACGTCTGCAGGTCCAACAACAAATCGAGTTTTACCAAGCTCGGATTTTCAGAGCCTTCAACAAGAAAGTCAAGGTGCGAACTTTCAAGAAAGGTGATCTTGTCTTAGCTGTCAGACGACCTATGGTGATGACACATAAAATGAAAGGAAAATTCCAACCTAAATGGGAAGGACCATTCGTAGTAGAGTCAGTCTACTCAAATGGATCATATCGCCTCATAACCTCAAATGGCGATACACTCATGATGCCGATCAATGACAGATTCTTGAAGAAGTACTATCCTTAATATTACTCCTCCTCTGATCAAGTTACTATCAAAACAAGAAGAGCTTCTTCATTAACATCCGACGCCTCTGACGGCTAAGGATAGAGGAAAATGTTGGCTTTTAAGCCCAACATAAGTCTTCGACAACTCATCATGCTGAGGGGAATAGCATGGCTAGCCCAACTCAAACGGTAGTTGGTAAAGGCATATCAAACCCGTTGACAGCTGAGGATTTGCTAAAAATCCTAAGGAACATGTTCCCCTTTGATCCAACGCCTCCGACGGCTAAGGATAGAGGAAAATGTTGGTTTATAAGCCCAACATAAGTCCTCGACAACTCATCATGCTGAGGGGAATAGCATGGTTAGCCCGACTCAAACGGTAGTTGGTAAAGGCATATCAAACCCGTTGACAGCTGAGGGTTTGCTAAAAATCCTAAGTGGATGTAGTTTCATTCTTCCCTCTAAAAATCCCTTACCAATTCTCATCCACAGAATGGTAGGACTACAAAATACAATCATTGCTACGTTAACACTATACCTCTGGTAATGAAAATCTTCAATACTCCTCGTCGAGTACAAACTTTACTGGTCAACTCTGCATAGAGCAGCAAAAGTCCAAATTTGCCAAGTTAATACTATACCTCTGGCACTCCAAACTTCACTTATCAATTCTCATCAATAGAATGGCAGGCCCTCAAATTGCTCGTATCACAAACCAATTTTTGTCAAGTTAATACCACACCTCTGACAATATACTGTTAAGTTAACATTACACCTCTAACAGTAATCAAGTTGCTGCCAAGTTCAATATTAAACCTCTGACAGTCATCTTCCCTCAGACTTCCATATCGAAGCTGAAATGAACGATGCTAAGTTTAATACTACACCTCTAGCGTCCAAGTCATTGCTAAGTTCAACAATACACTTAAGGCCATGACTTTTCCCGGACTTCCTTGTTAAAGTAAGATGACCAATGCCAAGTTCAAAATTACACCTCTAGCATTACCCTCACTGCCAAGTTAAACATCACACCTATGACAGTGACACTTTCAGTTTTCCCAACAAAACTGAAACGCTTCTGAGTCAAGTTAATATCACACCTCTGGCTCACATCCTTGTCAAGTTAATACTACACTTCTGACAAGACTACGTTCAACCCGTTAAGTTAATATCACACCTCTAATGGTAAAAACTTTCCTAGATCCCCCGTGAATCTAGTCGCACTTGTTATTCTTCTCAACAGAACAACAAGTCTACCTAAAAACATTGTGAGGTTAACATTACACCGTTAACAGTGTTTTCATCAACTCCCCAGCTATCTTAATCAAGTTAATTCTAAACCTCTGATAAAGGCTCATCTTCCCTGGGGGTACGAGTTCCACTTGTCACTTTCCTTCATAGAGTGGCAGGTCTACAAAGTTATCTTATCTCTGTTAAGTTAATATCACACCTCTGACAACATTGCTGAGTTCTTGAAATAGGATCTCTCTCTACAAAATTTGACTCGTTAGGATTATTATCATAATTTTGACAGGTCAAAGGTTCTTTACTTCTATTCGTCTGACTTTCAATACAAAAAGGGAGTTCAAGACAACGAAGAAGACAAAAAGAAATGTGTCGCTTTTATTTATATCCAGGCATATGAAAGTGATACAAAACGCTCTCTTATATAATAAGATTGAGTGTTACAATAAAGGAGTATAAAGAAGTCCCTTTCTCTCTCTCAAAGGTTGCACTCACTTCTTGAAGCTGCTCACAACTCTAAGTACAAGATGTTTGGAAGAGCGCCAAAGTAAAATTGAACACTGTGGTGACGATCGGAAGATGGTTGCACCACGATGTATGATGTAAACATCGAAGAAGCCTCTGGTTGATCGAGAACAATGGTGTTTCTTGAGGTCGAAAGGCAGCTAAATTTTCTGATTCCACCTGACCATCCGAAGCAGCGGGGTATGATCCTTCGTTGATGAATATCTCCACCACCAGAAAGTTATCCAATGAGCATGGAGTCCTCATCGATGTCACTTCTGAGGTAGGTGAAGGGAGAATCCAAGACCATACCCACCACTATATCCACCGCCATCCTCACTCTGATCATGCCATGCCAAGAAGCATGACTAGTGCATTGAATCCAAAGAGATCTTGGCGAGGGTCCGGTCCCCATCTCCTGAAGGCAGGAGTCATAACTTCTTCTCCTGTGGTCGACCATCGACCAAGTTCGCTGGCCAATATATTCTCCCAAGGGCCCAACGAACATGAAAAGGATGATCAAGCCTATCTGCAAGAAGCAACAAAATTAGAAAATTCGAAGCTTAGTATACTTCAACAGAAAACACTAAGTGACAGACGTAGCTATTGGTGAGGACTTCAGACGCAGGAATGGCCCACGCAGAGAGCCAAACTTCTGTGGAGACAGAAACAGACGCGAATCAAAACTGTGATATACACGGAATTTGAACGCGATCTAGTTCCACACCCATGTCTAAGATGTAAGACGGAAAGAGAATCAGACGCAAAATTACCGTCTCCCTGTTGGATGAATAGGAGTTGCAAGATTCAGGCCTGAGACCTCCAGTCTGAGTTGAAATTCTCCTAAGTCGACAGCCCCAAGACGCGAGCTCTATGTGCAAAGCCTGCGGCCAGGTGCCTAAGTCTACTATACTCGCGTCCAGAGAAGTTTAAGTCAATGGCGCAACTTCCAAAAGAGGAATGCACCAACTAACACTTCAGGAGAAAATCCAGATGATGAATCCCTTTAAGAGATATCAAGATTCAAACTTAGTTGGGTTAAAGATGTCATGGCAAACCGAGAAGGCGTACCCACAGAGGCCTCTATTAAGAGTTGAACTCTCTGCATCGAAGCGTGGACATAAAAGGTGCTCAAGGAGACGCTTTTTGTCATTGAAATCACTTGACAGTGGTAATCTTCTGAAGAGACCAAACAGAAGCATGAAAGCTCTGGGTCATCTTCATCCATGGAGAAGTCCCAGATAAAAGTCCCTGAAGAGCAAAGGCAGAATCACTCAGAGCATTCGCCCTCAAAGGAAAAACAGTTTTAGTAATGGACTGCTGAAAGGAGAGGCTGAGCCCTATTTATCGGCAAACCATAATGCTTATAATTAATGGCTCGCTAATCAGAACCGTCGGCTTTAATGACCGCACGAGTGTCAAAGCCCAATAAAGGTCTGACGCGTGGACTATCGCTTCGGGAAGCATCGAAGACGCGAGTCTCCAACCGCCAGCGCCGATTTGGCATTAATGCCTGAACCCAATGAAAGGCTAACGCGTGGACTGCCGCTTCGGGAAACATCGGATGACGCGAGTCCCCAATCATCAACGTCGACTTGACATTTAAAGATCCCACGAAATCTTTATGACAAGCTTCATGTAACGCCTGGGAAGTTGCACCAAACGCAGGCCCAAGAGCCGCGTCCAGGAACTTGCGTCCTCTTTGCGAATCCGAAAATGGCGTCCCTTTTCATCCCAGCCAAGAGAACCGCAGTCGCGTCTCTCAGAGTGATTCAAAGCTGCATCCCTTCACAGTAAAAGGGACCCCTTCTGGGGGTCTCGCTTGGAAATCACATAAAAGTGGAAACTGCATCCTGAGACTTGTGTCCTCAACGGAGAAGGCCTATGGCATTCACAAGTATCTTGAAGCTACGTCTACATGGCGAAATAATAATGGTGTTCCTATCATAAACTCAATATAATTTGAGTTTGCACCAGGTCAAGGACCCACTGCCGCGTCCTCATATCTATGCGTCAGTTTTGAGGAGCATAAGACCGCGTCCTCATGACATCCTGAATTCTGCACTTGGGAAGAGTTAAGGGCTGCGGCTAGGGAGCTACACCCGAAGCCGCGTCCCTCGCGCCAACTGGAACCGCAACCCAATGGACAGGTCAGAGCCGCATTCCTCCCAAGAACTTAGTTCTACCTAAGTTCATTATTCACAGCCAATCAAGGATCACAGCCAAAGACTGCTGCTAAGAAATTGGATTCATCTACATTGGGACAATAAAGATGGAGCAAAATTTCAAGAGACTTTTATTATTTGAGCCAAAAATGATAAAAGTGATACAAACACTCTTGATGAATTGAGTGTGCTGTCCCTAAAAAAAAGGGGGAGGCTAATAATCTTGATTAGCCAAAGAACGGATTTGTTCTCGGAGGCGATGTATCTCGTGCTGACGTGCTTTCTCAGCCTCCATGAGAGCCTGGCCCGCAACTCCTTCTCGGATAAAAATCTCCTCGCAGCCAGTTGCGCTCGTAGGGATTCCAAGCTGGAGGAGTGAGTGGAGATGTTTTCTTCAACCTGCATCTTGGCAGCCTCCAGCCCTTCCAGCTTCTTCCTGGTAGTGGCAAGCTTCTGCTCATTGATTGCAATCAAGGCTTCTGCTTTGGCTATGGTAGCCCGAGCACTGATGATAACCTGCTCTGCGCTCTGCATGACGAGTTCAGATTCCCTTGAATCGCCAATCAGCTTTTGATGGTCCGCCTGGAAATGTTGGAGATGGTGAGTCTCTTCGGCTATTTGTTCCTCCATCTCCTTCCGCTCCTGTTCTTGAGCAGCGAGAAGCCTAGTCAAGGTTGCCCGGGCCTCGTGAACTGAGCCGGCGTCCTCCAAAGACTTAAGCTCTTTCAGATCACTCCCCAACTGCTCCACCAGCAGCAGACACACCCTAGCCTGTGAAGGACCTCCAGTATGACCAATGTTCTCGATCAAATTCTCAAGAAGCATTCGGGCAAATTCGAAAGAACTGCCCCCAGAGAGGATGAGATCAATACATGATCGCATAGAAGCAAAGAACTGCTGCACCATTTGACATGTCAGTTCTTCCATGATATCTCCGGCCGAGGAGAATTCTGCTGATTGCTCCCAGATCCCCTTTCTATCACAGGGCGAGGGATGGGAATCAACTCATCCTGTGCAGGAGTAGGGTCAACAACAGGCGCGACAGAAGCTGAGATGGTCACCGGCACTTCCGGGACGGTTGCCGTCATAGCAGCCTCCGCGGCCGCTGAAGTAGCAGCGACCTGGCTTCTCCGGAACCCTCAGTCAAGGGTTGAATTGCACTACCTGCGGGCTCGACGCTGGCTGCCTCTGCTGAGTCGACGCTGAATGCCAAGTCCTCTGCCTGAGCTTCCTCAGCACTCTCTGCAAATCACCAGAACGTCAGTCATGACAATAAAAGGGAAAATATTCAAAGCGTCAATATTTTCTTACCAAGCCGAGGGTCCGAAGACGGCAGATCCCTGGGCAAATCTTGCAAGGTTGAGGCCTTCCCACCTCAATAATTGCCCTCTCTTGAGGCATCTCAGCAGCAGCCTCAACACCCTCCTGCTGGGCCAGCTCCTGTATCATCTCCTCGATATGGGAGGAAGTCGCAGCCTCGCTGTCCGCGGCCAACCCTGCAGCATAAAGGAAAAACGTCAGAACCTGTTCCCTAGTTAAAAAAGGAAACCGGGTCAACAAGACGATAAAAGTACCTTCTGCAGGAGCAGTTGCCGCTTGTGATAACGCCGTCACCGGATCACACCCGTATATTTCTTCATCCGAGATATGTGAGAATTTGCTCGGATCTGGAAGAGCGGGTTCATCGCCAAAATTGACTTCATCGCCTGAATCATATTCGTCCTCTCCGGACGATGAAGACGATAGTTCAACGCGAGAAGCCTCGGTAATTGAGGCCTTGCCACCAAATACCCCAGTAGTAGGACTAGGGTCAACTACTCGCGAGCTGGAGATTAATACACCAGGAGACCCAGGCTGTTGTGCCTCATCTCTCCTTTCATGAGCCGAAGAAGACCCTGGTTGAGTTGAGACCCCTGGAATCTCAACATCATCCCTACCCATCGGGACAAACCTCGAGCTGTTCGGCCTCATCAGTTGCGATGGGTTCATCGGCAAGCTCCCCTTCTTCTAAAATTACAGGGCCCTTGCTGCGCAATCCATGAGTACGAACAAGGGGGGCATCATCTTCCTCCTCCTCCTCTTCCCTCTGCTCTTCGATGCCGGAGGGACGGTCTCGTCAGCCGCCAAGTCTTTCCTGGCCTTCTTCGGGGCAGGCTCAGCCGTGGAAGTAGAAGAAGGCTCAGCTTTGAGAGTAACGCCATAAGGACGTTTATGCACCGTCTGTCGACGCCTTCTGGCAGACTGCTCCCTGGGTACTGCTGCTCTCAGCTCCCCTCTGGCCTCCCTCTGAGCCGCCTGATATTCATCAAGGCCTCGCGAGCGCTTGTTGGACGCCACCTTCTCCTCATAGGACGCATTAATGCTTTTAATGCATGAACGCTCCATTGAGTAGCCAGGCATCTTGCTAGCCTGGAAATACCAGGTGCAGAAGCTAAGACTTGCATAGCAGTTCGGCGTCTTATGAGGTAAACGGAAAGAGCCTGTGTCCCCCCAGCTACGCTGTAATACCAAGCCGAGCACCTTCAAACAGATTTCCACTGAAGGCAAGCTGAGCGTTAGGGTTACCGATATATAGTTGGTCATAGCCGAACTGTCGGGCGAAACGATTCGGCATATAAGGCTCAATCGTACACGAATTCCCTTGCCAGAAGAGCAGATATCCGGGCCTGATATTGATAAGCCACCAGAAGACTCCCGATGGCAGCCTCGTGAAGTCGTCCGGACCCACAATATCGGCAAACTTATCCCCATAAGCAGCGTCTGTAATCTCGGGGAAGCAACGGTTGAGATGATAATTTGAAGCGTTCAGATACACTTCCGAACGTAGAACATATAGTTGTTGCACCAACTCGAACTCTCTAGCCGCTGCACAAAAGGGACAAACCCTTCGCATCGAGACACTGGCGTCATCAGTGAGGGGCAGTGCATCATGTACCAAGCCATTAAGTACGTGTAGGGAAGCTCGATCCGAGGGTTAGGGGTCTTCACTCTCGGCCTTCCCTCTGAATCGACCTCCGGTTTACCTTAGGAGTCGACGATGGCCTCCACCCTGCACAGGCTTTGAGTCAGGGCCCGCAACCCGCTTTGGATACCGGCCATCATTGCCGGAGGAGAGCTATGGACCTACCATAGGCCAGCAGCACCGCCGGATACACCATGTCGGCAACAATCACCTCATGCGGCAGTGTCGGCACTACACAGCGCTTCAACCACAGCATGAGGAAACCTGCCAGCAGTGCCCGGTTAGAAATGGGAATCTGGGCCTGGTGATGGAAACTTTCGAAAACCGTGTCAGGTTTGAAAGTGTCTTCGTTCGACTCTGTGGTATAAGAACTCACAGAGGCGTCGATCCTCTCGGCGATTTCTTCGTCAGAGCTGGGAGCCAGACTGGTCACTGAGTGATCTTTCTCAGTGATGCCATTAAATAAGTAGCTCACCCAAGACAGCTGCTTAACTCCCCTAGCCCTCCAGGAAGTTATTTGACCACAGATGTGGAAATGACACAGCACCTCCCAGTAGGTCTCATATACACGAGGGCACTCTTTCTTCAAGAGATGAAGCTCCTCAAAGGTGGGGACGTATTCCTCATAAGGAGCATCTCCCATTACCAATCCCGAGACTTCATATAATTCATGCAGGGCAAGCCCCATTTCTCCAACCGGGGTGAAGAACGTCCCCGTCGAAGGGTCGTAGTGCTCCAGGATCCCAAAGAAATTTTGGGAATTCTGTGGGATACCATATTGCACAGCCCTGACCGCTTGGTACAGTCCCACCTGGTCCAACAGACCTCCAAGTTCAGCGAGGACAAAGCTAACCATCTTGCCCCAACAGTACTTGTCAGTGGAATGAACCCACCCGAGCGGGCGGAAGTCAGTGGGAAAATCACCCCTACCTTCATGAATTGATTAATAAAGGTAGTGCTGAGCTGAGGGGTTCTCCTACTGGGTAATCGGACCTGAATAATTCAGGAAATAAACCAAAGATCTCCCTCCCGTGTCCACCCGAGTGCACCTTCCTGGCGCCCAGTATGCCAAGAGAGACACTGGGAACAGATCGGGCAAGATCCCATTCCATTGCCCGAGCGACAGACATGTGCTGAAGGTAGGATAGGGGATACATTCTCTCCATATTTGAAAGAAAGAATTTCCTATCCCCTATCTGGCGAAGCCACTTGTAGTTGCCATCATGCAAGACGTACCCACCCTCGCCAATATTGTCGCCAAAGAAAAAGACGGGTTTCTTCAATGGAATGCGTGAATCCGTCTTAAATTCTGCGTCAGTCATAAGTTCCCGGAGTGTCGCCATGTCGACTTTGGAGAGCCTCTCCCTTCGCCCCTTCGGCTTATCAGCAGTCACAGGAGCAGTCCTTTGCAACATGAAGGTTAAGTTGCGGTCAGCACCACCTACGTGCCCGAAAGTGACACTTTTTGGAGAGAGAATCGGTGGAATATCGCACTGCAGAAAGAAAACGACATTTGATCAGAATCTGAAGGGAAATGATTAAGTGTCCACAACTCAAACGCAGAAGTAAACTCAGACGCGAAAATCATTAAAATCTGCGTCCAGACCCGAAGGTCGCGAGGCTAGCATGGAGCCCGCGTTTTGAAAATCCAAGACTTATGAAAAATCTCTAAGTACTTGGGCTCAGACGCAAGATTCATGAGGACCAGCGTCTGATTTCACAGGACGCAAGAATCATAAGAAATCTGCGTCCGAATCTTTCATACTTGGAAACATTCTAAGTGCTGGATCCAAACGCAAGGTTTACTGGGGCCCTGTGTTCAACAAGCAGACGCAGATTCGAGCGGATAAAACAACATGGGCATCAAACCTGCGCCTTGTTTATCGACTCAAGGGCCGCGTTTGAAGATCAAACATGGGCTCGAGCCCGCATTGGCGGGTCAACTTTAAAAGAGGAATCCAAGAGTTCAAAGAGCTCTATAAACCCTTTTAATGGTGGAAGTCAAGTCCGATGGCTTTATACCTGAAAATAGGGGCTTCCTACATGGAGGAACCGCCCCTTTGAGTCTCAGCGACGACCGCCTTTGAAGACGAAGCAGTTTGCTTAGCCTTGGGCGCCATTGCGAATCAAAGATCTGATGTTAGATGGAAGAAAAGAGAACAAAGAAGCTCTTTTCTCAAACCCTAAGAAAGGCGCTCGTAGACGAAGGAGAGACTAAATGATGACTCTCTCGACGACTGTTGCCATTTATAGGCACGGCGATTCGCAAAGATACGCGGCGCTTGGCTCGACGTCGAATCACCGCCTGACGCGTGGACAGTGCATTTAATGCAGCGTGAAGTTAGCACGCCAAAAAGAAGGTGTCCCGTCGGTTCCACAGGACACGTGGCAGTGCACTCATGGCATGGCACGGATTCGCACCCAACAGTCGCGCCTCTTCAATGGACGCATCCTTTCAGCACGGCCATAGTTGCGTCCAGAAAGTCGCGGCTTCACTCCAAAAAGATGCGTCTCTCCGAAGTTCGCATTCTTCCAAACCCAGACAAAAATCGCGTTTGCCTTATGGAATAACAGTCGCGTTTTCATTCCAAAAGATGCACCCCATGAAAGTCGCATCTTTAAATGCAGTATTATCCCTGCGTCCCAAAAGAACTGGCGTTCAGTCCTTACTTCTGCAAATCGGTTCAACAGTACACTGGCGCGAGCAGACGACCGTCCACCCCTGGCTTAAAGTGCACCCACGATAAGACTTAAAGCAATCGGGGAGGTTTAAACTGTGCATCTAGACACTCAACACGATCAACTTTGGTGGCTTCAAAGAGTTCCATAGTACACTCACAAAGACTATACTCCAGATAAGATCAAACCCGGAGCATTGACAGTCCAGTCATAAGGGTGAGCTCAGCTAGAGTCCAAAGTATTTTGAAATCCGTCCCACTTAACTGCGGAATGTCGAAAACTTTGGAGGGGGTTCTGTAGGCTGTCTAAAAATCACTAAAAGACAAGCCATTGAAAAGCAGAATTCTAAGTTCTAGACGCAAACCTAATTTTGGCCGCGTCTCAGCATCAAGGCGCGAGGCTCGACAGCCGCGTCTCAGCATCAAGGCGCGAGGGTCGAAACCCGCGTCTCAGCCGCACCAAGGCGCGAGGGTCGAAACCCGCATCTCAGCCGCACCAAGGCGCGTGGGTCGAAACTCGCGCCTCAGTTGTAACCGTCCCGGTTATGGGGCCAATCACGGCCCACATAACGGGAAAATTTCGCCCCCATTATGGAGTATTTTTAGGAGGCACGTACGCCCCTGAAACCTCTATAAATAGCCCCGTTGCTATGGAGAAGGGGTCGGATTTTCGGAGAGAAGAACTCTGAGAGAAAAAGCTTGATTTTAGAGCTTCCAGAGAGGAGGAAAGAGATTCCAACCCTTCAAACAACTTGCTGCGTACAAGTTAGTCTTTGCCGACAATCTCTTTGAGAGTTTTTGTTGACAGAGCTGTGTTACTCCGTCACCACCACCCAAGAGAAGAGCCCCAGAAGATCTCAACGTTCACCCGGTCAACAGAGAACAAGATTCACTCTCCACCGCCACTTGAAGAACCCAGCCTTAAACAAAGGGAAGATTCAAGACTCAACATCCTCCCTCCCTTGTAGTCGAAAATATTTGTTGTAATCTTTCAATTGATCCAAGTAAATTTTACACCGAATTCATTTCCGTGCGCGTACAGACACGTCACACTACTATTTCGTATTCATATCCCACCGATATATAGATACACCGATGCACGGAATACCATCATTCATATATTGTTATCATTGTTACATGGATTCTCGGCATATCACTGTTCCCATGCATGTATGGTTTCTCTATTCTTGTCATATGGATCCCCGTTCATATTACATGTATGATTGTTCCATGTTATCCCCGTATTCCTGTTATATGATTGTTCCCATTATTGATATTGATATTCCCGTTATTGGATACATGCTGTTAATATGCGATGTGTGGAATCCCACATCTATTGTTCCCGTTTCCCATTATCTTGTTCTATGCTATCAACAGAGCTCAAGTCTTGTTATCATGTTACATGTACCATGTCTTATATTTGTTCTTGCTACATTGTGTACTTTAAATATCATAAATATAACTTTGGGATTGGGAGACGTGACGGTTGATTAGATCTTATCGAGTGGATGTATTGGATCCATATTGTTACTCCCACTGCAGGGTATGGTAGTGCTACCTACCGATTGTATAGCTCCATGAGCTCCCGTTACTTGTTCGTGCTTCCCTCTTAGTGGAGGGCCCTGGTCTCAGCAGCCAGGGGTTTTTATTTAAGGCCGTGATCCTGGGTATGCACGGGATACACCTACCCGATAAGAGCTCCTCGATGATTTGGTTTCTAAGTAACATAATAAAACATATACACAATAGTGACATCGGGAACACTTGTTATTTGGTCACTCTCTCGTTTGGATAATGGTACCCGTAGGCCATGTCCGGATGGGTTCGACTGGAGTGCGGGCTCCAGTATGAACTACCAGTGGTATGGGACACTGGAAGAGATTGATTAAAATACCAGGTGGTACTGATTGCTACTATTGTATAAATATCATGACTTACCTGATACATGTATACTCTTGTTTAGTTGTACTTGTTACTGTTCCTGATAATTTATATCCGCTATCATGTTATATGGATACTTTGTTACTTTTCCTGGTACATATTACACTTTCTGTGGTGACATACTACTCATGTATATGTATACTCTTCATTGCATATATTCTGTTTTCTGTATACCTGCAGACATCATTACTGTCTATGCACAACACCGCATTATGATTATATTGCATATGCCCATCTGCATGTTCACTTCTATCACGTCACCACTAGCATGTTCATTCTATCACGTCACCACTAGACAACATTATTGATTATATAACTGGATACGACTATAGACATGACCCGATAAGAACATACTAGGTAGTGATGGTATTACAAGATGACATGTTTTTGCTTATTATATGGTATCACTAATACAACATCATGTATTATATTTGTTATCGTGTTGTAGTACTATAGTAGATATTACTACCTCCTTCATTTTACCACTCACTAGGTTGCTTTCTGACGACCCTGGGTTTGCGTGCTCAGGTTGGAGATCCGAGTTATTGTATTGTCAGATAGTCTATTGTGCACATAGGAGACTCCTCATCGAGACCCTTCATAGGTATCTTTATGATTTATTGCTGTTATCTTATTTATCTCTGTTTTCCTATCTGTTATGATCACTAACCTCTTTCTGCAGATATTCTTGTACTTATTTTCTGCTGAACTCTTATAACTATGGAGGTGATTTCCTGTACTGGGGCTCAGCGTATGTACGTGAGGGTTTTCTGCCCTGCGTATGTACGTCGCCATAACGTCCCCGTAACTACGGGATCAGGGCGTTACACTTCTCCTTCGATGAAGTATCAATGCTACATAATAGAAAAACCTGTACAAAACTTCTTTTGATGTCTAAGTCCTTTCCATATAAGAAAACCACCAAAAAGTTCATTTTTGATTAAAAAAATATTCTTTATCAAGAAATCCACTAACCTTATGCAAGTCCTATCCATGTTAGGAATCAGAAGCAAAAAATTTCACTTTCTATATCAAATTCCAACCCTAATCCCATTGAAGAGTTTGTTGCTTGCATCATCTTTAGCATTTCAGTGTTGCAACATGTGAGGCCTGAGGAAAATCCCCAAAATCAAGTCTCCAAATTCAAACTGTTAGTGCCTTTACAAAGGTCAGTTCATATGGAATATGTAACCCTTTAACAGGTGGTTTCATTGGTTCATCTTAAAGCATAGTTAAACAATGGATTCTCAGTCTACTGGAGATATCAAACTCTGCTCAACAAACCTCTTCATTTTTGGTGGGAATCTTAGGTAGTATTGGACCTAGAACCAAATATCATTTGTTTTCCTATCTGTCCCAGGTGATAAGTCCTTTGGGTTGTGATTTGTGACCCCACAACCATCGAGAGGTTGACCATTGAAATCTATGATGGATTGGTTGAGAGTTATTGTAACTTGTATGGAAATCTGGGATTTTAGTGAATGGTAGAGCTAGGGATTCATTATTGGGAATTTAAGAAGCATGGTTATAGACGCCAACACAGGCACAGTACAGTAATACACTGAGACAACAATTTCAGAAGGAAGTAAGAAACTTCTTTCGACGCAAAAACAACTTCACTATGGAGGAGTCAATGTGCCATGCAACAACCCACCATAGATAAACTGACCTCAGCCTATACAAAGTTCATCCTGGTCTCAATAATATTGTAGATCCTTGGAACTTTTTGTTTTATTCATCGATCTTCCTTTTTTCTTCGTGACGTGGGACTATGTTTCACACATTAATACCTCAATAGTAATATGAGATTGGGTCATGAATCGAGTCGTGAATGATTACTCATTAAAATTTTATGATTTATCCAAAGTTCAATTTACTTAATAAATCGTTATTTTGCTGCAGACTTGAATTCATGTTCTGTAGAGTGTGGTGATTGGACAATAGAAGATTCAATCAATTTTCAGTCATCAACTGCAAAGGAAACAAGAACCCATCCATGTTTGATGCACCGTGATCTATGTTGTTACTGTCTTCTCTAAATT